>JAQIXX010003896.1:0-17935 GCA_034700605.1 Willowsia nigromaculata
CCACAATTAAAGCAATTTCTGCAAAATTCTTGCTCAAATTCGTCGCAAGGTCTCTATATCCTGTTGTCAGGTTTATTTTCTTTTTCAAGATATAAAGCAGAGCCATTATAATCTTCCAGGAAGTCTATACAATGCAGTCGAGTGGCACAGAATCTCATATATTAAGTTGCTTCAGAACCCGTCACCATTTGCACAAGCGACCTTTATGATAAGACATCTTATAATTATGTAATTGTTATGCATATAGCCGCTACTAGTTCACACTTTTGTTGGTAGGCAGATACATCTTATGATATGATTTCTTTGTGGGTCATCCAACCGTGTGAGGAGATGGTCCATGCACATTGTATTGCGTGGGTGTTCTCCACAATATGGAATGCAAGAGCATTAAGCTTTTTTATTACATGTTACATAACTCATGTAAAAATACATTTAAATCAAACTGGGATTTTTGCTAGAGAAAAACTTGCTCAAATAAATTCAAATAAATTATGAGCTAATTTCCAACACTTTTCCTACACGTTATTTCCACAATATATTTTTAAAACTTAGCTGAAGCGCGAATCCAAACTGTGTTTTATGATTCATGCATGAAACTTTTGGAAACTAGTTATTATTTAATTAGGTATATTTACTAGTTGCATTGATAATACCAGTTATTACAGAAATTTGAATTAAAATGTGGGTACACGAAGCATTAAGCATTGCATTAAGCCACTAATAACACGTCTGGAAATTGAATCTCCAAACCAATTCCGGGTTCCAAAATCATCCTTATATAAGCAGTCTATGCAATTATAATTTTCGCAAACCACTTTTGAGCATACTGTGGTGCTCATCATTTTCATCAAGTTGGCTATTGCATTGCCATCAAGATGGCAACCAAAATAAATGTTTCTCTGCTTCTCCTCACCTTCGCCACATTATATCTCCAAGTTAGTAGCCAAGATTGTGCGTACACTTCCTGGAGTAAATCTGATAACCCATGCCCAGCACCGATGACCAGTGAAGTCTACAAAGATGTGAACAAGCGAGGAAGAATTCAAAAACTTTGCTGCATCCCAGACTCTGATGGAGGTAAAGTGGGCGTCACTATAAATTGAATTTTAAAATTTTATATTTCTGGTGGATAAAGATACGGTTTTTTGAATGTAGATGTGTCCCTAAAGAGAGATTCAGTAAACTGCCGAGCCACAGAATGTGTCCCTGCCGACACTGAAGACTATTGCTCCACATTAAATGACCGCTACCTTGCAGGAAATGAGACTGCATTGGAATATGAAGAAGTAATGGAGGAACCTTGTGCCACCTTAGATGGTGCCAAAGGAGTTGTCGCCCTTTGCTGCAGACCGAACTCAAAGGAGGGATTCCTCGTAACCACAATGGGCGCAGAGCCTCATGAATTTCCCCATCAGGCCAAAATCAAGCCTGTCGACTGCGGTGGCACCATCTACAACAAAAAATATATTGTGACTGCGGCCCACTGCGTTGTCGAAGGAGGAGAAATTATGCACGCTGAAGGGCTTGAGGTGATTCTGGGGTCAAATATTGGCGACAATGATGCGGATGAATATAAATACCAAGTGAAGAACGTTACCGTCCACAAGGACTACGGGAGTTTGAATGGGAAGCCTGGATTTGATCCGGAGACTGGTAAAGGACCTATTAATGATGACATGGCGCTCCTGGAACTCGACAGAGACATTAAATTTTCGCCCAAGGTGAAGGCACTGGAAATCGCACAGAAAGGATTCGATCCATTCAAGTATGCAGACAAAGTGGCGGCTGTTGGATGGGGGACGACAAACACAGGGAATCTGGCAATCCACTTGCAAAAGACTAATTTCTTGCTGAGGAGTGACGAGGCCTGTTTTGGGGAGACTGGTCCTTGGTGGTCAAATGGGCCTGAGAAGGATAGACTGATATGTGTGGGAGGAGTTTTGGGGAATACGTACAGTGCCACTGCGGGAGGTGGAGATTCAGGGGGTCCAGTGATGTGCAGGAGTGAAGATGGACATCCGGTTCTCTGTGGGGTCACTTCCTTCGGAGGGGAAAGTGATGAGGACTGTGCCCAATATGATGACGCGGAGCATTGCCCTCCAAGTGTGTACGCGGAGGTGGGCTACTACCGGAAGTGGATTGAGAAACATGCGGGTAAGCAAGATCCAAAGACATTTTACAAGCCGTACTTATACGGGAGGGATGTCTCCGAGGGGGAGTATGACCATCAAGTGCATATCACCTCCAGAAATGGAAAGTCTTGTGGAGGGACTCTGGTAGCTCCAGATATTGTGGTCACTGCTGCCCAGTGTGTTGCTCGAGCTGATGGAAAAAGTTATAAAGGGTTGAAGGTCACCACAGGGATCAAAGAGTTGGATGCCGAGGGGGAGACCTTCATGGTGAAAAAAGTTGCCAGGCTCTCTGGCTTCAGCAGAAGTGGGAAGCCTGTGGACACTAAAGCTCAAGGAAAGCATGTCCTCATGGAAGACAACTATTACAACAATGACCTCGCAGTTTTGCAGCTAAATGGAAAGGCATCGATAAGTCAGAACCAACTTCCAAGCATCCCCGACGGGTCCAACACCTTCAGTGAAGGGGTGGAGCTTTCGTTTCCAAGGAATACTACCTTCACGAGTCAAATGAGGGCGAGAGACTACACGATTCTGAGTTTGAAAGAATGCCAGAGGAGATTAGACCGGATGAAGATTGCTGGGGTTGATGTGAAGGTACAGAAGACAGTACTGTGTGGAGTGGAGAAATATTCTGGAGGAAGCACTTGCGACAGGGAGTTGGGAGGAGGGCTTATCTGTAAAGGGAAAAATGGGAAGGATGTTCTCTGTGGAGTGCAGATATTCAGGCTGTGTAAATTGACGATACCCAATGGGTTCATGAATTTGGGAATTCATGGCAAGTGGGTGAAGGCGGCGATGAAAAATTTTCAGAAGGCATAAAGACAATTGAAAATAATTTTTACTGATGGTTTAATAAAAATAAAAATGCGAGTTTATTTCAAAAATTATTTAATTGGAAAGTCATACAAAAATTCAGTTTTCTGATGAATTTTATTTCTTGAGGGGGACTCCAGCTCCATCTGGATTCCACTTGAGTGCCTCCAACCTCGCCTCACATGCTTTTCCATTGGTTGCCAGATGATCCTGAAGATAACCCCTTCTTGTGAATCTCTTCCCACATGTTTCACAGGACCACACCCTCCAAGTCCCGTTGGTGTGCTGTACCCTGAAATGGTCATCCAGGCTATCCTTCCTTGCAAATCCTTTGTCGCATTTTGAACATGGGTAGTTGGGAGGAGGACCTTTCTTCTTATCTGGATTGTGGATCCTCATCATGTGTTGTTTCAACGTGCCCCGTTCCTTGGATCGATAATCACAGAAAGGGCAATCGAATTTGGGCTCTCCATGATGTAACACATGAGCTCGGAGGGCTGATGCTGCTAGAAATTCCTTTCCGCATTCTGAGCATAAAAAGCGCTTCCCATGTCCATGGTTTAATTTTTTGTGGCGAATGAAGGCCGCCTGGTTTTTGAACTTTTTACCTCCGCATTCCGAACAGTAATACTCACGATGTACACTGGATTCATGAGCTTTTAGGGCGTTCATAGTTGGAAACGTTTTGACGCATTGGTCACATTGAACCCTGGAGGTGGGATCGATCTTCAGAAGAGTTTTGTGTTCTGAAGTGAGATGAGCTGAGAGTCCGTGTGGCGACTGGAAGCCCATCTGGCAGTGGGGACAGAAATGTAAATTGATTTGAACGCCATGGGTGACATTGTAGTGATTCTTGAGACAGGAAAGCTTCCTGGAACAGTGGTCACACATGGGGCACTTTAGCTCAGTCTTGATTCTCGGGATGTGGTTCAGCCTATGTATCGTGAGCATGTCTTTCGAAAGGAAACCCCAGGAACACCAATCACAGCTGTAGATTTCTCCTCCATGGAAACTTGCTAAATGCTCGTTTAGTTCAGGCAAGCTAGAGAATGGCTTTTTGAGGAGGTGGTGCTCACAGCCTTCCAAATCACATGGGAACTCTATTTTCTGCTTCTTATGACGAGTATTTCGGGTGAGATGTCTTTGGAGGGCTTTCTCATCAGGAAACACTTCCCAACAAAACCAGCATTTAAACTCGTACGTCTCCTTCATCACCTCCTCCATCATAATCTTTTCTGGAGGAGCTACACGTTTATGAGTGGTCATATGATTATGGAGTGATTGTTCCTCCAAGAAAGGCAGCCAGCATTTTCCACATGTGTGGATAGCACTGTCCTTATGTTCAGTCTGGAAGTGTTGGAGAAGTGCTTTATATGTTGGAAATGTGGGCAAATCTTCTGAGCACTTATCGCATGGCAACTTCAGTTCCAAAAGCTTTTCAACTTTCTCAGGGTGCGCCATCTTCACATGAATTAAGCGCCTCTGCTCCAATGTAAAATTCTTCCAGCAAAAGAAGCACTTTCTCCTGGGCTCCGGGTTGGCAGGAGGATTTTTGTTCTTCCTCCCATTCACTTCATGATATATCCCCAAGTGTTTATCAAATCGCTCCCATGAAAGATACCGCCTCCCACAATCCCAACATCGTATTTTTGACCACTCTTCTTCCTCCGGGGTCTGAGGCTCTCTTGCAGGCAACTTGTCCAGGATTTCTTGCTTAATTGTGTGTCTCTTGAGTCGGTGAAGAATAAACTGGCTTCTGTATTTGAAAACTTTTCCACACACAGGACACGGCCAAGTGACCTTCTTCTTGTGAACTAATCTGTTGTGGCGGTTTAGAGTGCTGAATTTGTCAAACCGCTTTCCACACGTTTCGCAGACGTTGCCATGGACTTCACTTCGGTGCTTCACCAATTCTGTTCGTTTGGAGAACTTGAGATTGGGACACTTTGGACACGAGAAGTCGAAAATATCGTAACCGTGGACGTTGAGAACATGACCTCGGAGATTCAGTTTGCTGGAGAGAATTCGGTTGCAGTCCTTGCACTGGAAGTCGACTTGAATGCCTGCAGGGACTACTGATCGAGATGTTAAGTGGTCAATGGTAAGCTGTTCGGTTCCTTGAAGTTCCTCGTCTTCTTCAATTTTGTCATCTGCAGGATTTTTAATGGAGGAACTGGAACTAGTGGCAGGTGCTTCTTCCACATTTTTAAGCCCCCTTCCCACACTGTAAATTAACAAAAATATACATTTTGTGGTTACAATAATTGGTCAATTAATTAGATACCCCCTCCAAACTTACTGTGGATCAGAGTTTGCGTCATCATCCTCATCGTCAGCACTATCGCTTTTATCATCCTCAGGTTGATATTCGGGATCAGAATCGCTTGCATCTACATCGTAATCTGGAGGGGGTTCTGTTGGACCATTCAGCGGCGGTACTGGCAAAAATGATAGATCCCGACTGGTATCCGTTCCCATGTCCAAAATAAAATCATCCACAAAATCGTGACATTCCTGCATTCCTTCTCCTTCCAACTTGATTTGTACGTCTTGTGTTTCCACTTCTATCTTGGAATAGGTTGGAGGGGTACTGGGGTCACTTGTAACTGGTTTCGTTATGCCAACACGATCTGCGGCTGGTTTCAGTATTTGACTTCGTAATCTTCTGGGAGACATCGGCTTCTTTGGTCTCTTGGGTTTGGGGAATGGTACCTTTCCTGTAAGCATGCAAATCAATTAGAATAAAAAATAAAATTATAAATTAGTGAATGATTTTGGAATCGCCTGTCCTGTTAACTGTTAATGGCCAATCAGTACCTAAGCAAGCTATGGACAATCCGAGCATTTCCTTTGCAGTTTCCCTTCGCTTGTCACTGCTTTCCTCATATGGGACCGCTGGAGTGTCCTCCTCCACAAGCTTTTGTTTAGCAATTTCCTGAATTTCGAACAGCGCCTCCCCCAACTTATCGATTCTTCCTTGAAGCTCCAGCATCTTAGAGTGGAGGTCAATCGCTTCGTTCACAATGCTCTCGCAACGCACACAAATTGTGGAGTAGATTAATTTGACGGTATCCGCATTCCCTCCCTCCACACTCCCACTACCCCGCTCATTATGTCGTTTAATTTTCCGAGGTGAGGATGACGGTCGCCTTCCTCTTTTCTTAGCCGAAGGTGGCAATTTGGCAGGCGCAATTAAGTTGACAAACTCCCGTTTCGGAAGCTTGAGTAACCTCGTTGCGATGAAGTATCCCCTCAAGACAGAATTCAAACTAGGACACCCGTCCGCACCTGGAAGGTAAGAGCTATGCTCTTCCTTCACCTCAAATCCTTCCTCCCCCTCGCCTCTTCTGCTCCGGACGGAAGTCACCCAAATTGAATGACAAATTTCACACGACTTTCGCTCGAAAACATGATGGTTAATCACTACCTTCAGTGTTCATTCTTGCTCTTTCAACAGCGACTAAAATTAATTCATTCCTGACCAGTGAACTCCCTCTATTTCAAATAAACAATTAAAATCCAGCTTATCTAGTAAAATTGAAGTCACATTTTTTCTTCTCAGCTGCTGGACTCCTCTGCCTTTTAAATTGCCGTCATTCCCACCATCCCAAACAACAACAAAGTGAATTGAAACAAAGCCGAGATTTGAGAGTGAGACCAGGCTCAGGCTAGAGACGCAACATTGAATTTGCGTTTCCAGCAAATTCCATCTAACTTTCAATGAATCAGTTAAAAATTTAAATTACAACTATAACCTAATTGACAAGCTCTACATGTTTTTGGGACAAGACATGAGTTTTTTTACAATCTAAAATACCCACGTCATTGTTTGCGGATTATTTCATTATTTGTCACTATTTTCACGACTTTTCTAGTGACGTTTCACTTGGAGCTTTTGTCACTAATTTTGGTTCAATTAGAACTAAAAATGTAATGGATATTTTTACTTGGAATATTTTTTGAATATTTTTACATGTGTCGTAAATCTGCCAACTTTACTGCGATCCTTTAACATTAGCCTTATAGGGAGACAAAAGTGTACTGCCCAAAAGGCTAATGTTAAAATGCATGAATGTACTCCGAACCTCGTTACACGGTACGGATTTTTAGTCTTGTAGCTATTGCAACATTGCAAGAACCAGTCACGCTAATACTATTTATCTATCCTATTGCTATCCACTCATCCAGACTTAGGTCATCAGTAACCCAACGCAAAAATCAGAATTAAAAAAATTGCTTCCGTTCGAAAATTGTCGTGATGACAGAGACATGGACGGACGAAGAGATAGACAGACAGACAGACTTTTGACCCACCATAATTTTCGGAAAGTGCCAGTTTATAACTGGTACTTTTGAGTTCAACAATTCTAGTCAATTGACTTACAAAAAATGGCTAGTTTTGATTGAATTGCTAAATATCATGTGAACATAAATTATTTTGGCAAACACAGTAAGAGATGCGCAAACTAACGAGGTGGAAATAAAAGTATTAATCGAAATCGTCATAATTTAATTACCTATGACCTATCAAAAATTTTAATTCTGTTAATTTTGAAAAAAGTACTTGTAATTGCGCTTAAAATATTTGCCCGGTGGAATACTTCAAATCACTTTAAAAAGTTTCATAATTTATTTTAAACGAAACCAAAGTGCTACAAAGACAAAAGGCAGAAACGCATTGGCTTAAATTTATGGTAATTTAAAGCAATCTTTATTTAGAATTTGACAAAACTTAATACTTAAATTGGCTAGAAGTATATACTACAGTTGGAAAATTCTAAATATATTCACGTTGCTATTTATCTGGATGTGCAAAGCAAACATGACTAGGAACATCACACACCGATACTGCAACAAGGAATCTCTGAACAGTCTTCTCCATCTTCAGCACATTCACCAGTCTTAAACAAATAGTAATATTAAGTTAATTTTAAAGGACAGCAATCAGTCTACCATTAGAATTCAAAGTGTTAACATAAATGTCTAAAATAACACATATATTTGCACACTTACCCTGTCTGGGTGTCCATAGCAGAACCAACCTGTTGTGTCACAAACCGACCACAAAGAGCAGCAAGGAAGTTGTTGACAGTCCTCTCCGTCTTTAGCGCATTTCTTTTCCTGCAACTCCACCTGCAAGGCAAAAAAGTTTGAAAGACGAGTTCATGAAATTAAACAAGGCAGATTTACGAAATAAACAGCCAAAATTAAATTATATTTTTTATACCTCCTGAGATTTAACTATATTTATGAAAGTATGAAGTACAAAAGTACAAATGACGAGTAGTCCAATGAACAGTTTGTTTTGAATCATCATTTTCAAACTAACTGTAGTCCAGTTTATATTATTTATATAGTTTAAATACCTACTTTAAACTTACTACGAGTAAAAATTGTAATAAAGTTAAAAAAAATGTGACGAAAATTATATACCATTCTGCGCATACCCTAAATATATTGTTTATATTTGTTCAACCTTGTAAATAAGAATAACGCGAAGTACAAGAATGTTGTAATTTCAAGTCGACATTTAAAAGAATCGGTTTCTTTCGCAATAAGTTTCAACACTTGTTACTAAATATTTCATCAACCCTAATCCAAGAATGTATTGTTGGCCTAGTTACTATAAAAATTTGCAAAGTTTATTAGTTTTTGCTAGCAACACAGGCTATAAAATATTTCTTGTTTCTTATAACAACTTGGTAACTTGGAAATGCAATTCGTACGTGTAACTTTTTAGATGCCTATTAAGTAATGGAATGTAGCTGACCTGAAAAAAAAACTCTGAGAAATGAGAACGCAAACTCCCATTTCTCTTTCATTTCCCCATATGCTTTAACGTTGATAAACCCTTATCCAGTAAAGTTAATCATTGTCTTAAATTACTCGATAGCCTAGTGGATATGTATTGTAATGATTAAAACATCAGATAAAAGTTTGGAGCATCAAAATATTACACACACGACTTAAGGTTTGAAGTACTTCAGAACCGAAGAAAAAACGGAGAAGAAATTTGGTTGAGAATATTGGATGTCGCACCAAATTTGGAAGTTCTTGATTGTAATTCTCTGCAAGAGCCTGTTGAAGAAACCAATTGGTACCAGCAGAAATTGTACACCATGGAGAAAGCAGACATATGAGATTGCAAAGAGACCAATGATTTGTTGTAATAATATTTTTGCTGCATTTTTGCATTGCTGCACTTCTTACCTTGTTCCACACAATATTTGAAGAGTTAATCGCTAACTACTGTTTTAAAAATATCTGACGCCAAGTTGCAAGTCACTTAATCAAGTTGAAGAATCAAGAATAGTTGAATCAGTTTGAAATCGTAATTAAATTATAATAAGCCATCAATTTACTCCACTCATTAATTTTGTACACTTGACATTACATTTGACCAAATCATAATACAATTATTTACAGTAAGCGATTACTCTAGTTGGTCCACCACTTCCTTTCGATTTAATTGGCAAAACAGTTAGTCTCAGATCATCACACTGTCCTTCATTTCCATATTCTGCGGTGGCAGCTGAAGTATTTTTTGGTGCGGTGGGTCGAATTGCATTTAGCAACGTTTTCAGATTGGCCATATTCTCAATAATGTAGACTTGATTTCCACAGAGCACCAAATGAACCCTTGATCCTCCCTTAAAACCACGAATAAATGTGTCACTTAAATAATTTACATTACCCCATCTTAACCAAACATGCTCGAAAACTATCTGATCTTGAATTTTGTATGTACTCACAATTGATTCCGTGTTTCCGATGTCAGCGGATGATGTATCAACTCCAACACCCACAATTTCTCGCTCACTAACTAGCCATTTAGCTGCTTTCTCCGACAATCCTGGAAAATTGAAGGTGCCATTTGCAGCCCCAAAATATTTCCCGAATTCAGGCCAATATCGTTCCCCCCAACCAGTATGAACAATAACCACTGCCCCCATACGTATCCTCCCGAATTTCCTTTCATGTTCCAAAATGTGGGCCACTTCCAGTTGGAAACTTCTTGGATCCTGCAACGCGAACACATCCATTTCCACGTCGATAATAGCTGCATGCACGTCGACAAGCCTTTCCACTGGAATTTCCCCAAGTTTCCAGCCAAATTCGTTTAAGTGGAATGGAGCGTCTAGATGAGTTCCTCCGTGTTCGCCCATGCAAAATGAGTACATGGCTAAATGATAGCGAATGTGGTCGGGAACTGTGTAGTTGTAGATTTCAATGTCTTTAAATAGTGTATAGTTAAATCGCTGTCCGGGAAAGAAAAGATTTGTAGAGTCGAGGTCATAACCGAGATCAAAATATTGTAAAGAACTGGCCATCCTCATAAAACTGATAATCGAAAAGACGCTAAGCACAAATATTTTTCCCATTTTTTGTATTTTTTGTAAAGAAATTGCCTATCAATTAATTGAAAAGTTAGAAGATCTGTTTTAATAATGTGTCTTAAAGACAAACTAGATTGGCAGAGTAAATTTACTTGGGTTTATATTTAGGTTTGGTTTGCAATGAGCAAACAGATTTTAAGAATAGGTCTATTGTCCGAGTCCCAGTACCCCGTTACTTGGATACGGTACTTTTTCCTATATTATCTTAACAAGAATCTTTAGAAACAAAAGGGTTCATTCATTTAAAAAAAATTATCACGATATACAACATTTTCGATGCCCTTAAGTCTGTTAAGCCCTTATAGTAAAAACAACAATAGATTTTATTAAAATTTACTTAGAATTGCTGAGCTAATGAGAATATACGATGCGTGCATATGTTTACGATGAAGTGATAAGATGTATGAAGCTAACAATGCGATCTTTTACAATTAATATGAGGGTGTTATGAATAAAGTTTGTTGTCTGCCTTAAACAAAAAGATATGAATTAGTTAACGGACACAATTGATTTATTCATAACACGTGGGCAAATAATGTATGAGCCACACAAACCCCATGATTGTTTGGGAAGCATGTTTTGTTGTTTTTAAGTACCGTATTAAAACCCATAACTTCAAAAAAGTTGCTGTGAATGGGCTAAAAGTAAGTTCAATTTACGACTTAGCTTCAGCCATGACATTCACATAATTATAGATGATAATAGCATCGAAAAATATTGAAAATGTGTTGAATTTGAAAAAAATACATGCTCTATAAAAACTATACCACCCTGTTGTCATTCTGTCAGCATATTTTGCATTAATATTTTTGCAAATGTACAATTAAATGTTTATGTAAGCATATTTACTGGATATACGACATTACAAGTACTAATCGTAAGATAATATCCAAATTTTGATTAGTACAGCTTTGCAACCTTGCAACCCTTACATTTTTCCTAACTTTAAGTTATGAATCGGTATTTAAGCTAAATATGGAAGATCAAGGCTTAATGCAAAAATCTAAAATCGATTTTAGAGTATATGGCGATGTATTACCACATTCTATACGATTGATTTGTTACAATATATGTTTGTTTCAATTTTTCGTTACTGAAAAAACAAAAACTTAAAATGCAGTTAGAAGGCTTCTAATTGTAAGTGGAATGTTGTCTATGCAAATTTATACTTATAAGGCTTTATCGTTTCAAAATATGCGAAAAATAATTGAGAACTTGAGATCCTACATTCTCTTGCTTGTGATAAGTTAGTTTTTCAAACAAATAAGTCTGCTTGAAAATGATTTTAATTTTTTATACTGTTGTAGTAGATGCACCAAACATTTACAGATAAATGATAGCAAGTTGTATCGATTCTCTTCCTTCAAAGCTTCCCTTGGCTTTCTTTCCTCTGGTATTCATTGCAAGAAAGTGAGTTGGCAAAAATGAGGGTTTGAGATATTGAAGTTATCTGAATAAATGTAGGTAGCATTAATCTGAAAATATTATTAACAAATCCAATGAACCAAAACCTAATAAGATTTTATGAAACATGCACTTGCACCATTAATATTTTCAGAATTAACGCGTGAGATACTTCATATGCAATTTTAGTTTACAGCGAATAAAATAATAAAATATGTTTAACTCTCTACACTCATTTCATAGATGTCATAAGTGAAACATAAGACGTTTAATTCATTTTTCATTACACTTAGTTTCACATTTTTGAGTTCTTAAAAACTTTGTTCCAGAATTCCAGCTCTTAAGCAGGATTTAACGTAGTTGCCGAGTCTTATCATTCAACATATGTTAGTATTGAAAGTCATCAGGGCGATAGGACAAAAGGTTTTAAAACAGTTCAAATATTTGTGAAATATAAAAATAAAGAGTAGCCTATCATATCAAACCTGTGCTTTTTATAACAGGTTTCCTTGGCAACTTAAGATACTTAAAAGCTTCCTAAAAAATTTATTGTATTGATATTTTAGTACTGTGTCATGTATAAACTTGAATATTTTTGTAAAATGTGGGCTACATTTGTGATAGGATCCCATATTGTTTCCACTGGAAAATCTTCAGTGGTTGCAACAGATCAGAAATATGTAAATTTTGGGTTTTATGGCTTTTCTCAGCGTACAATT
The DNA here is from genome assembly GCA_034700605.1 of Willowsia nigromaculata. NCBI lineage: Eukaryota > Metazoa > Arthropoda > Collembola > Entomobryomorpha > Entomobryidae > Willowsia > Willowsia nigromaculata. The sequence continues at coordinate 12,466 of JAQIXX010003896.1, forward strand.
GACAAACATATTGAATATTTTAGGTCAATGAAAGATATTCATGGGAATCGAGCAACAAACATTGTTCCAAGAATCATACTCGCAAATGAGCTAGCAAAAGCATTGAACTCAACACTATACTCAATACCAAACTTTTCACAAAACAAAGCATTCATAGGCATTGAAGATCAGCCCATCTGGATGTTAGATATGACATTGACTGGATCAAGCAATTTTGGTGTCGCCTGGGAAACCTATTGGAATAGTACTAAATTACTGAAACGAAACTACAGAGTTGAGGTATTTGCAAGTCTCCCAATGAACTTTGCATATTGTGACATTATTCGCACAAAATATGATTCGCCATGGCAGTTTGCAATATTCGCAAATCCATTAGATAAATATTGTTGGATAGCCTTGTTCACATCTTTAGTCATCACAACTATTATCGTAGCATTCACTAATGGTTTAGCATTTAGCTCAGTGATATTTCAGACCTTAGCGGTTTTACTATCATCAGGAGCGATGGAAAATGTACAGAAATCTAAATTGGTCTTAATTTTATGGCTGTTTGTTTGTCTTCTTATATCAAATCTTTATCAAGGTGAAGTAACCAGTGCAATCATAAAACCACCGGATCCAAACGTTCTTAAAACGTTTGATCAACTCTACAGAAATAATTTCTCAATACTGTACACTTTTGAAGCAGGCCTAAACAATTTGAAGAAAATCGCTTTACGAAGACATAATCCGTTTGACAAATTACACGTCAAACAATATTCAAAGTCATTAAATTACCCAACGTATCAAGCTGGGCTGGCTTATGGATCTAAAGTAGCGTTTCTTGGTGTATGGCTTAACGCACTTTATTTTGCAACAAGAAGTGAAAGCATTTTAAATGGAGACAAGTTTTTGAAAAAGAAAAGGAAATGTAATGTTGGGAAGGAAACCATTCCTGTGAACAGCTTTTACCATGCGTTTTTACCACCAAATGAAGAGAAACTTGCACGAACATTTCAGAGATTTTTTGAAGCTGGAATTTATCAGAGATGGTCGGCGGAGTCTCATGGATTATCGTACTCCATACGGGTACAAGATCGATCAAGAGTCATAAGTCCAACCAAATTCATTTTGGATAATAACGGTGATGAAATTTCTGCATTGAACCTTGGCGGCCGAATCGCCAAGCTTTTCTTGCTCTGGGTTATATGCTGCTCGATCTGTGGATTTGATTTGTTTCTTGAAATTGTGACAGAAAGAAAAAACCGGTAGCTGTCTATTTGATCAAAATATTATTAAGCTATTTGGCTATGTCAGTATTCCAAAAAAACAATTATGGGTTGTTGAGATCGCTTAAGTTACCAAGTATGCAGTATAAACTGAATATGGAAACGCTCACATGAGCGCTATAAAAACATGAACAAGTATCTGAATTTCACGCTAAAGTCTAACAATACGTGAAATATTGTTATGTGTCAACTACACTAATCTTGGTTTTGAAATTGCAAAATAGGGATATACTGGTGCTTGTGCTTTATGCGTGTTTTAGAATAGAATAGAACTTAATTCATGTGTTTTTAGGCGTCAGTCATTGCATAGTCAAGTAACAAAATATTTTTACGAGGTAAATATTTGCCACCTGAAATATATTGAAAAAATATATACATGTGTCATAATACAGAATCTTAACTGAATGTATTCAGGTATACCTGAGGCGTCACTCACATAGGATTAGTTTGTAATTATGTGTCATATTTGATAACTGATAATTCTAGAGTTCGTAGAAGCTTTTTAATTACTGGTGGTGCTAGCTTTTAATACCTTTTAACTCCTTCCCATTTGCTGGAACATAACTCCTTCGGAAATGCAAAACTACTGCATGGAGTTTGCCACGGGGTCAATTTAATAACACTAAATAAAATCTGATATTGAAAATTTTGAAAAGAGCAGACAGGAAATACGCGGATGGATGAGAGAGAAAAATTCTTACGAAAATCAACAGTTTTCATCCTATTTGCTAGATAACCTAGCATGGGTCATCTCACCATCATTTCTGCCTAAAATTGTAATCACAACTGTATTGCAACGCCCCTCGAGTTTCCAATATTGGAGGGGTCTGCTGATGACCAACGTAGGGTAATTCCTCATAAACTTTGTAGACGTTTTGTAAAAAAAATCATTTGATACATAGGATCTCAGTATAGAGGTATATTTTGTTTTCATCTCATAAGGTGTAAGTGTTTCAGGATTGGTTCTAGATATAAAAAGTAAATGTTTTATTTCAATGCAAAAATTCGAAGGCGCAAAAAACTTCTATTTTATAGCCATTTATAAGTACTTGTGGTTTTCCATAGTCAGCTTTCTTCATATGGGAAAATCATGAAATGTTCACTTGAAGGGATGATTGGTTACATATATTAAATTATGGAAAATTAACTTTACTTCAATTTGCATAATTCGAACTTTAAAACTTTTTTTTACATTTTCTGCTTGTTGTTTTCGTTAAAAAAGTGACGCTAGTGAAAAGCTCAAAATACTTTTCCAATTTTTTAATTATAATATTCAAGCAGATGATCATACTAATGCTTAACTTAATAACGAGGTTCCGTAAATCATATTATTATCATCATAATTTTTGTCGGTCTTTCATATTTTACTGTCCAAAGTAAAATCCAGCCATGCCATTCTGCACATTTTGATACCACACACTCTAATGTAGCAACAAAAATAAGTCGACTACAGCTAATATTTCCAGATCAATATTTCTGACCTCTCCTTTTGTACCTCTAATTAAAGCTTTCCAAATCTATATTTTTATGATCCATTTGAGTAACTTTTTGGCCAAAGTATAAGAAAAAACGTTATTCTTCTCTATTTGGGTTTTGAAAAATTCAATAATTGTTGCAATTTTAATAATTTGATAAATACTGGAGGTGTCACTTCACCCCAAAAATTGCTGCTTGTCCCGTGAGAAGTACAAAAATAAAAATTATTAAAATTTGCAGATCGCCCTTTCTGTCACGAGTCCAAAAAATCACCATTTTTTATTTTATTTCACATAGCCCATTTTGTATTTTCACCCTCGATATTTATTGTTGTAAGCTTGATTTCAAGTACACTTTGTTAACATGTAACTATTTCATAAGAAGAAGGCTCAAGGTCTGAGTTATGTTGAAATCAAGTAAATTTAAAGAAATCATATTGTCAAAATAGCTAGAGCCTAGTTTAATTTTGATGGCTTTAAAGCACTTCAAGTAGCGGCGGTTAAGCTTGTTTCTAACAATAACCTCGCATAACCTCATTTTATCTATGCATTTCTTCATTTCTTCGACTCAACATACACGTTTCCCTTAGCAGTCCCGTCACCCTCCACTGTAAGTATTGATGCATCAAAGACCAGTGTACCGAACAATAATAATTCAGGAATCGTGAGAACCTCAGAGTAGCCGAGAATACAATACAAACTAGTTATATAAACAATTGACAACAAGGTAGAAGTAGACAAAGACAAAACACCTCCATGTATATCATTATGAACATTGACAATAATCTGAATTTCCTGCCATAATCGTATAATACTTCCGATACTAGAACTCTTAATTTGTTCCACTCTTTTTCTGAAAAGTGCGAGATAATTAAGATAGCAGTAACATTGTAAAATTGTGTATGTGAAGTACTCCAAGAGACAATTTGCAAAAGTGTAACAAAAAACCCATGCAGAGAAAGTCGATGAAATCAATCGAAACATAATATTTTGTGATCTTGATATAAAGGTAAGTTGAGAATTTTCTAAGGCACATTCTGAAAACCAGAGATATCCTAGATTCAAAGGAAAGCACGGAGTGAAGAATAAGTGAAGCCAGCCAAAACATATCGTTCCCGGAAGTGTTAGAATGCCCATAAGCAAGTAGTAAGGACATCTAGCTCCAAATCCTTTTTTAGCCTCAAGTGGAAGCCAATTGTCCTCTGCAAAACGTTTCCCAAAAGTTTAAACATGGATTTCTAGCTTTAAAATATCAAGTATGCTTGTAAGCTTACCATTGTGTCGAATCTCAAAATCAATCAGCCAATTAAACTGTTCTTCAATGTCATAACGCTTTTCATATAGAAAAAATATAATTGGAATATGAAAAGTAATTGCGTTTAAATAAAAGATTGACTCCACAATTTTTGCAATAGACAATGTGTTTGAATTGTTAAAGAGTTGAGTCCAGCCTACAATACAAAATAAAACTGAGATAAAACACTTGTTTCTAAAAATGGTCTCATTTTGCTTTGAAACGGCAAGTAAAGCAGTATTTTTGCAAGGCTCGTGAATAACAGTGGTCAGTTTCCCGTAAAATTTGAAATGATGGAAAACCAAAGGACGTAAGTTTTGTGCTATAAGCATACTGAGATTTTAAAAGAAATGTTGTTGGCAACCGGATGTTGAAGACTTTGCACCGAAAATGAAACAAATGTTCAGCTAGTAGCACCTACGTGTAAAATTTGGAAACGCTAACTTTTATCGACTAGATACGTAATATTTTCAGTATACGATTTTTATGAACCATTTAACATTTCGGTCTCCTTGATTTATCTTTATACTCAAAATGAGTTATGCAATATTAATGTATCAGTCAAAGTTGTTTAAAATGTTAGCATGTATAAATATTTTAGGAAAATAGCCTTTTCTAACGGGTCTAGTATGCCACATCTACTTTTTCCCATAATCACTACTCTTTTTAAGTATTTAGTGAAAACTCCCACACTTAAAGCCAAATGGTCGCTTATGATGAAATCCGTTCAAATTTACTGCCATAATAGTTTAATTATATTTCAAGTTAAGCCACACAACCATTATGAAAAGTTTCTCTAGCAACCTCTGATATTCTAAAGGCGGTTCGAAACTGTGAAACCATTTATAAATGTTTACACGCTTATACTTAGTAGCGACTTGATAGAAGTATTTAAATGTTAATGCTAGTTTTTCCACGAAAGTTATATATCTGATAAAAGATCGCCTAAAATTTAACACAAAGTATTAATTCACGAAACTGTTATCAGCGTCGAAATTTTGAGCATTTGTTACACTATATAAAAAAGGATTAATATTATATGCGCATAAAGTTTATACTTCAGAATATATACTTACTTTTACTATCCATTTGATGTTGAAACCTTAATTAACTCCCCGTCGTTATAAGAATCAATTTTTAATTGGTATTAGACGACGAGCCATATACCTTACTGAATTATATACTGGTGATAGTTTAAATTTCATCATAGATTGTCGCATGATTTCAAACTATTTATAAAAGTCTCCAGCTAAATACTATACAAATTATTTTAGCTTAAAAATTATTTTACATTATTACGTTTTTAAACAAAAGCAAGTTCAATAGGTCCTTTATCATTATATTCATGATACCCACACAAATTCTTTAAATAATATTGACACATTTATGAATTGATCAAGCAGAGCCGTAAAGTAGCTCCTCTTCGTTTACTT
>JAQIXX010003897.1:0-17935 GCA_034700605.1 Willowsia nigromaculata
TAGTGAAGTCAGGAAGAAGTTTGCCAACTTAAACGCAAAGTTGAAGACCATCGTTAGCACGGTCCAAAACAAAGAGGCTCAATACAAGAAATTGAGTGAATCCCTGGAAAAACAGAAGGCTGAGCAGGAGTCCAGAGCTAAAGAGGAAACAAATGAAGATGAAGAAGCTTTAAACAAAATGCAAGCTAAAAGGAAGCAAATTGAATCAGTCATGATGTCACTCAAGTCTGATTCAGACAATTTCCAACAAGCTAGCGAACAGGAGCGAGATAACCTACATCAATTAGAAAGTGAAGTTCGTGGATTACGGACTCAAATTGAAGGCAAAAGGCGAAACATTACAGCTTTGAGTAGCCGAAATTTCAACAAGTATTCAGTATTTGGCCCAAAAATGGAACAGCTTATGACCAAAGTTCAAGCCAACATGCACAAATTCAGACGACCACCGAAAGGTCCTCTAGGAGCTTGCTTTAGGGTTAAAAATCCGGCTTATGCCACAATTCTGGAAGGAGTTTTATGGCACCACTTGGATTCGTTTGTCGTTGGTGACTCAAGGGACTTGAACCTTTTACGAGAGCTGATTGACTCAGTCTACAATGATAGAGGAGCAAGTCAGAGTCAACGAAGACCTATGGCTCCGGGAGGAAAAAGGCCAACCATTCATTGCATGGATTACGCAGACCAGGTACGTTACATTATCATATTCAAAGTATTTTTCAAGATCAATCAAAGTAATCACATAGGTATGTAAAAGCTGTAGAGTTTTCTTGGTCAATAAAATCCTAATTTTGCGTTCATGTTTTTTAGATGTACGACATATCGCGCCATCACGCTTCTCATCCCAGTGCTCCCAGCATCCTCGACCTCATAGAAGTAGAAAACGACGATCATATTGTGATGAATGCTTTGATCGATGTGGGGGAGATTGAAAGACAGATTGTCTTCAAAGATACCGATTCGGCTGCTCAAGTGTTGAAACATGAAGAAACTGCTCCCAAATCCTTGAGATGTGCATATACCTTAAATTGGTACAAATTTACCCCGGCTCCTCATTACGCTGCTCGTGTTATGACGCAAAGATCAAGAAATGCAATTCTCAAAAGTGGTAAAAGCAAGGAAGCAGAAGTACAGTAAGTTGTTTATAGCGTTATCAATGTAAATTTTGCACACTTTCCTGTATAGCTGTGGTTTAATTTTTATCGTTGTTACTTTTCTACGCAGAGCTCTGAAGTCTGAAATCAAATCATTGGAACAGGAAATCCGCGAATTGGAACCAAGAAAAAATGCGATCAAAAGCAAAGAAGATTCATTTCGAAAACGCCTTGAAGAGAAGACAAAAGAAATCAACGACATGCGAAGAAAGCTCGGTGAACTGGTCAATGAAATCAAAAGACAGCAAGCTAAAATGAAGGAAAAGTCGAAACAGTGTGATTTTACCAGCTGGGTAAGTGTTCATTTACTTCTTCAACGCCCAACCGTCTCTAAAAAATGATTCGTGTAGTCGCGTACATTAATAGAAATCTTGCTTTTTAGTATGAAGAACTTGCCGATCTTAAAGACGAGTTGAATAAACAAATGACAGAACGTGATGCCACCACTAAGGAGCTAGAACCATTGAAACCAAAACTGACGGAACTAGAAAATAAGAGAAAGCTTTTAGATGAGGAAATGAAGGAGCTAGAGAAAAAGATTGAACACTTCCAAGAAAGTCGGGATAGATTAGCGGAACGACGATTAGAGATAAGCAATGTAAGCAAAAGCTTGTTTATTTCAGTCTTACTGGTTCTAATTATTAGAATCTAATAGTTAAAGCAATTAACATAATACTAACCTTACCCTTATTTATTTATATAACATTTTTAGACAATCAAAAAGACCCAAGCTATAATTAGTTCTAAAGAAGCCATTAAATCTGAGTTAACCCGCTCACTTAAGGCTAAAGAATCCGAACTCAAAGAGAAGGTGGAATCTGCTATGAATGAGTGCCCTCAGCGCGTTGAAACTAGAAGATCGTCTGAAGCTGTTAAGAAGGAATTTGAAGGCATCAAGTATCGGATTCAAGAGACTCAAAATCAGTTGGGTGACGTCGATGTGTTGCAAGCAAACTTGCGTAAATCACAAGAGAAGTTCAAGGTTTTGAAGGATGAGTTTGTACCATTGTACAAGATGCACAAGGTAAGGGCTATGGCTATACAATACTATTACGGATTCTACAGTGTGGCGGGGGTGGGTGTACGATTGGTGTCAATAAGTTGACTGGTTTAGTGACGTTAATATGTTTTCTGAATTTCAGGTTGTTGAACAAACTAATCTTGACCAGCATAAAAGTTTTGAGAAAATGAAATCTCATATGGGACGGACACTAACGTACTTCTTCTCCTCAATGGCCAAACAAAGAGGATACGAGGTTCACACTCAAATCTTTCAGAATCACATTAATATCAGTTGTTTGTTTCGAATCATAAACTAAGTGCATAATAAAATACATGATCTTTACTTTATAGGGACGCTTGCTCACTGATTTTACCACCAAGGAACTTTACTACTTTGTATGCCCTGATGGGGATTCGGCTTCAAAAACGCTCAAAGCAATGGATGCTCAGGAAAGGCAGACTGGCCCTAGGAGCGCTGAACAAATTAAACAAAGCAAAACGTTGAAGAAAGCCCTGGTAGAGTATTCTTTGGGATTGTCTGGTGGAGAAAGGTCTTTTGCCACAATATGCTTCATCATGGCGCTGTGGCAGGTCATGGAGTGTCCTTTCTACATGTTAGATGAGTTTGATGTATTTATGGACGCTTTCAACCGAAAGACTAGTCAGCTCGCTCTCATGGCACACGCTAAAAGATTTTGCCAGAATCAGTTTGTTCTTTTTACTCCTTTGGATTTGGGTGAGCTTCCGGCACCGGAAGATGCCTGTGTACTTAGGTAAGAAATGAATTCCTTGTTTTTGGTTCTAAAACTACAAGCTCAGATTCAGGCTGTGAAATGATGATTGATGGAAATCCTGGTTGTTATTGTTTTACCCGCAGATTGTTTCCACCTTTAAGATCAGGTGGAAGTGGGGGTGCTGGTAGCGGGGGAATTAATCCTGGTGGAGGTGGATACTCTGGGCCACAAGGTGGCAACGCTCCCAGCCAAGGAACATCTTCAAGTGGAGGGCGAAGGAAGGGAGGAAAAAGCCCCAACGAAAGCACTGAAAACATTGATCCTCTTGAAACGGTCTCACAGGGTAAAGGTGATTCAAGACCTCGGGGTAAGCAGCGAAGGCAAGCGTCAGGAACTGTAATGGGGTTGATTCAATAGCTTACTGAGTTAACGTTTGTCAATATTATTATCTTTAGTTTCCACCATACACCGTTTAGTTCACTGAGTTATTTCTTATGTAACCAAATTAAATGATATGTACAATTATCGTTGTGTAATAAGCTTAACGTAGCGATCCGACAATATATTATAGGATTTATTCCTTAGCATAGATTAGCCCGGTTCGTAATTGATTTTTGTAAACTGTGTACAGGTAATGAATTGAATTAAAACATGGTGGAGTGTACTACTATCTTTTTTGTAAATCGATACGCATTATGTATACCTTTGTCATTTGATGGCCTTGGTAGTGTATGTTACTTCGTAAATAAAAATAATAATAAAACTATGTATTTGCATTGTCAATGATGATGCCCCACCCATGCCTTATGTTTACCTATGTACCTACTTTTATATTTGTGAAAGTAATTTTGAATTTGGTGATGAAAATGAAATGTTCCAATTAATTAACTTATGAAGGTGACTTTTGTACACTTTTGTACATCGACAATAAAATTGATGTTTAGAAAATCTAACAAATTGCTAGTCAGCAGTGTTCTAGTGGTTTTATTGCTGTGTTAACTTTTTGGTCCATCATAAATTTGCCGAATAAGTTTGACCTACTATGTATAGCCACAATTGAACTCATCATACTCATCAACAATTTGTGAGAAGGCACGTGATTAATTGATTGATCAATTGATTCCGTCTGAATATGAAGTCATGAAGCTTAGCACCATTGTCAAATCTAGTTTCCGCCAACAAAACACCTTGCTACGAACAGAAGCCCCGATTAAAGTGTGCTGGGATGTACATGGTCAATACTAACTTTGATTTACTTAAACTGTTTCATATCATTCTGTAAATACGTACCTACCCTCGAGGATTTTGTCACCGACAGAGCAGGGATGCTAACTTCCTGGCGACAACAGTTTGCCTTGCTTCTGTTGTATCTAAAATCAATATTGTACGAATACGAATTCTTTCTACATGGTGCGGGGAAATGACTATTAATCTGTCCCTATCAACAGAGTTTTTGTTTCTTTCAAGAATTGAAACGACGTTTCATTATATGAAACCTAAAATTCAATCAGACTTGTATTTAGATATGCCAATCGCTGCTATTGTTGTTGATGGAAATGCATTTTGCTGTCACGGTGGGATAAGTCCATTATTGTCATCTCTCAAAAGCTGGGCTAGCTGTGGATATTATGTGGTCGGATCCAGGCACTACAATTGACGGATGGGTGAAACAATATCAACCGGAAACAAATCCTAATCATAGAGGCATTGGTTATCTATGGGGTGTAGTATAGTAGCTTATCAAAAGTTTCTCAAGATAAGCAATCTAAAGTTAAGTAATTCGTGCTCATGAATGTGTGGACAATGACTATCGATGATCCTTTGAAAAACACTTTCTCACCGTCTTTCTGCTCCTAACTACTCGGATGTTGCAATTGTCACTTTTATGATACTGAAGACAACCTATCATTCACAACGTTTAAGTATATTTGGTCTAAAATAAGCTAATAAATCAAAATCATAATTTTGAAGAGAATAATATACTTTATTTGATTTTCTTGAATACAAAGTTAATCTTTAAATGAAAAATACAGCCAGGCTGTTCGGTGTCCATAAAAGTGCATAACACAGCGTTGGAACGAGGGTACATATAAGTAACAGGACTCCCGCTTTCAAAAGGTACCACGCTGACAGCGTTTTCTTTCCACTATAGCGGTATATCATTGCTGTTGGAACGGATGACGCAGGGATGACGAAACATAAGCATGCAACTGATAGTATCGGCAAAAGAGAACCTCCATGAACTGTTTCTTTGTTTGCGTTATACATGGACAACATTTTAAACCATAGCTGGGTAATAGCAATGCTAGTGGCCGGATTGGGTATGAACACTGACGCACCAACAGTTATTAGCATTAGAACGGATTTCAGTAATTCTACGTTTGATGCCGGCAGTTTTCCTACGAGGTGTTTTGACATATATGTGGCAATTGGCTTCTCTGAAAACCTACCTAGACAAGGGATGTTTCAAATTTTGTCTTCAAAACCTTTTAATTTGAATCCTGTAATGTTTCACGGGTAGTAGCGAAACTTTTATTTTTTACCAATGCATCCCGCCACGCCAATTAGGAAGATTACTGTGTACGGATACGAGGATTGAAGTTTTCTCCACCCGAGACTGTTGGCGCCGGTGGTCTTTGCTTTAACCCCTGCTGCAGGGGGACCACTGAACACTTGAATGCTCCACGATGGAATAAGAAAAATTAAGAGTGTGATTATTGTGAGAGCTACAGAGTCCCCTATTGCATGTCTTAGTCCTTCGCATGTCTTCGAATCATCGTGGCGCACACGAATTAGTTCTGCCCAACCAGTCAGGAAAACGGGTTGTCTCAAGAGACAGAGCACTATGCCAGCAACCGTCAGTACCGTGACCACTTTTTCTCTGAAATTCCAGATAGGAAGAGCAGCATGCGTGTTGGAAAAATCCTTTCCAAGCTACAAAATATACAATTTTTATTCGCTAAATACACATTGCCACCAAATATCTTACTATTGTACATAATACGAAAATATATGTCTTATTATTTCCAAAGAACAATTATACCGTCTTCAAGGTTCCTTGGCTTTGTGTAAAATCTGGTATGCGTTGCCTTGAGCCAAATATCAATTTACGGAGGGGTCCTTGTCCAAAATGAGTCTCCAATAAATATATGAGAGCAACTGACGCATTTATAATCAGTAATGGGAAGGAATATACGATCCAAGATGCTTGCGTCAGTCCAAATAGAACAACTTTCCCTTCCTTATCTACCTTCGGAATAGTATACATAATTTTCATTATGTCAAACCCCACGGGATTTCCATAAGGCCAGAGTGTTCCTCCAATGTTTGCTGCAACAGCAATAACGTACAGCAGTTCTCCACCAAAGCCATTAATTAGTTGCTCGTTTTCAGCGTGAAATGCTTTCAGTGCGTCTGCATTACTGGGCTCCTCTTTAACCTTATCATTTATTCCAGACGCCATTTTTTCAGCGGGCTCTGGTGTTGCGCTGGACTCTACATCTATATCCTCTATATCTGCAACAGACAAGTCCTGGAAAAAAATTGTTTCCTCGTGTCTTAAAAATTGAAATGATTTTTGCTCTCTTTACAGGAAATAATAACTCAGTTTCATTTGTGAAAGCAGAGAGACTTCAGGCCATGTATATGTACCTTGTACCTTAGGGTTCTGCTTCTGACTTTGATTCTGAATCTGTTTCAACAAAATCATTCGTTCTTCTCCAAGAGCACCACTTGAGACAGCAAATTGTATAGTTTCTAGAATATCGTCGATAACTTTCATCATGAAAAATACTGCTGCTACACAGTTTATCCACATAGCTAGCCAAACTGTTGAAAGGTATAAGTCAATAAAAATCCAACGAAATGATCCAGAACTGTGCTTTAGAATTGCTAAACTTAGTCGTTTCTTCAAGCCACAGGCGTCTGCAGCCATCGTTAGAACAATCCAACCGTACACAACGATGTTATGATCGGACATGAAAATTGCAGCCAAAGTCTTCGCAGGAACTATCCCGAGCAAAGGAAGTGCAATGAGCACAATGAATCCGGTTGAAGGAATATTCAAAACATTGAACCTGAGAAAACAGTTTTTAGTTAAAGACACATACTCAAAATGAAACCTGAGAGATCGGTGATAAGGTTATCCCTATGAAATCATCTCCCCTTCCTTTTTCGCTTACATCCAATAGAAGCCAATGAGGAAGAAAACGTAAAGCCATCCTAGACTAAATCCAAGCAGCGCTTTCTGATTAGCCGAGGATGTTAATGCAGTCGGTACAACTAATATAAGTAACAGGAGTAAAGGAGCAATCACCACAATGAGGGTCCTCGCACAATTTGATAATTGGGATTTCATGCTACTGTGCAAGCAAATCTGTAAATCTTCTTTATTTTATAATGCTACCAGTAGACGAATGAAATACTGCTTCAAGACTTACGGTTAACCCTTTAAGTCCCATGCTTTATATCATTTTATATCTTACATTGTGCAATAATCAAGTATGAATGAAAGTAGAAAATTAAAGTTGTAGCAAAAGCAAAATATTACAGCAAAAGATTTCCAATTTCCGCTTCTTTAGACTATATTAGATACAAGTTTCTTACGGTTACCCCTCCTGTTTCCACTGGTAAAAAAACTCCATACATGTGCAATACACCGATTAGACATCGTTTCTCGCATCCCCCCAAATTAATCATTATGAGATATGAGAACAACCATGAATGCAACTCTTTTAATGCAATCATAAGTTATAATGCGTTGCAAATTAACATGCAAAGAAGCAAAAAGCAATAATCTTCTTAATCCAAAAAAGCTTAACGTACTGAAAATATTTCACTTTTATTACCGCAACCAACCATGTTGCTACTTGCATTTTGTTTGGATTCAAAACAATTACAGAAAGCAGCGAGAATGCCAAACTCCGTTGCACCACAAAGTATCTTTTCCACGTTACAGTTATCTATAGATGTTTTCCAATGATTGAGAACTTGATATTGATAAACATGAAGTATTTCTGTCTTTATAATGAACTAATACCACATATCCCGAAAACGCCTCCACATATAAATCCTGTTGATCCGGATAAAACATATTTTTTCGGTGATGGAAACTTCAAAAGCATTATCCTTTCAAGTACACTATAGCAGGTAGCACTCGTAATAAATCGTGCAATCGAATACCTGCTTTCATTAAAATCCAATGTCATTTTTTAAAAGCAAAATATTTCTTTGATGGTTACATACATACCACAAAATATTCTTCTGAGAACAGCACTTCCGCAAAAAGATTGGTGGCTGGCGAAAATATCCCGTTAGATAGCTAACCAGGAGACCTCCTGGAATTATATGACAAATAATATGTACATATTTAGGTATGTATGTATATGCCATCAAACCAGCAATTATCATTTGATATACAAGTGGTTACTTCACAAATCATTCATTATAAAAATTTATACTATTATGTATTCCCGTACCAATACCACCTACGAGAAAAGAGTACCTGATTCCTCCATAAACTCTTTCAAAAGTTTCACCAATGTCAACTCTCACATTTTTATAATACAGGTTGTACTTTAGGGAATCTGTAGAGAAGAGATTTTAATAAAAATGATTCACCCATTTTGTGGAAGGGTTTGGTTTATCAATAATTTTGTTTCCTAAAAAAAAATTGTCTACTAACTTCTGTAGCAGCAGGTTTGGTCACACTCTTTGTCATAATCAATGGCGACAACTCTTTCATCGTTGAAAATAAAAACCTTTCCAGATAAGAAAAGTTTATATCCAGTACTATTCTTAAAATATAAAATTCAAATTAATGTTCAGGTGAGCACCAAACCGAATTCGGACAGGGCTTATGCATTGATGATGCTACAAATTGTTTCCAGTTCTACTCCCCACTCCCCCAAATGTAATTAGATATAATATGTAAATACATAGCACCTTCAAATGTTGAGTTTAGTTACGTTGTGAAGCATTCATGAAATACCTTTCTAAGTTCATAATGTCCCCTTTGACTGCGGACGGCAAACATTTTCTGATTTCCGACATCACTAAATTACGATCACAAACAATATAATATGTTTCCTACTGGCAAGTTTTGTTGACAGTTGTTGTCTTGCAGTGATGAAAAATTACCGTCAGATTCAGAAATAGTTTGAGTGTAAATCAGAGTTGTTCTAGGGCCTGTAATCAGTACGCCAGCAACATACGAAGTCTTCTTTCCAAACCTTTCCAACTGTCTAGATTTCAAGAAATACCATTCTATGATCCTCCAATTAAAGTCAATCATAGACTGATGAAACTCTTTCACTCGTTTATTGAACTCTCTCCAATAATGGTTCCAGCCCTCGGATCCAGGAAAATGTAAACATAAACTGATTTCTGGAATAAGAGGCATTTCAGGTAGCCCGTGAGTATTAATGTCGATGCTTGTACAAATTTGGTGTCTGTAGGGATCGGAAAATTCCATTTCTGAATTGGTTACAAACTCACAGCAGCCACAACACAAAGCTTCAAAAACAGCATTTACAGAAGATTGCATATGAGCAGTATGTTTCGATTTCAATTAAAATAGTATATAATATGTAGTTTTTATAGGTTTGTTCCTAAATTATAATAAATGATTTCCTAAAAACGACTCTGGCATAGTGTCAAGTGTCAGTCATACATCCATGTCCATTACACATTTCTGTTGCAAGAAAGTAGCTTAGAAACCCTTGGCGTCATTTTAGACATAAAATCTAAGGGCCGATGGTCCTGTCCATTATGGAGGGAACAGTGTCCCATCTGCACCATGATCATCATAAGCCAATTCTAATAGGTAATTCAGATTTCCGATGCTTACTTTGTATCATTAATCATTATGCACTGTGCTCAATAAACTAACGTATATTTTCCATTGCTTAAATTGGGGCTGAGTTTCTGGATTTTTTTATTCCATTTTTTGAGTTTAAATACAACAGAAAAACATAAGATACGCTACATAGTTGTAGCTATCAAGAGGCAGTTAATAGCTGCAGCCACACTCGGAGCGATATTCCGATTTTTTATCCCTGGAAAAGTAAACAAACAGATTTATATTATAAAATCAAATGTGCGATTCCAAACTGAATAAATATGTAACTTCTTGAGTGAAGTGAGTAAAGTTGATCAGCCTATATTTATTACTCACTTTCCATCTCCCTTGTTTGCAACTCCAGCCTGTTGAGCTAAGTAGGCCATTTCCTCTGCGAAAGGTTTTTATACTTATTACTTTCAACTTTATTTGAATTTAGTGTGCATAAATCGTTCAAAATTAGTTTTAACTGTAAATTCTGAATGAATACATTCTTCCTTACCTGTATTTTTTCTCTCTCTTTCTGCTTTCATCGCAGCTTCTTTGGCAGGACGCTCCGCTTCCTCCTGGCATCTTCGTTTGTCTTCCTTCTTCTTTAACCAGCTATATCGTGTTCGCCCATACAGAAATCCCACGACCAGAAATGACCATCGTGCTGTCTTAAATTTTAGTATTTTTAGTTCAGAACAAATGACAAACACTCAATTAAATTAAATACCACTCGTTCCATTATAGAATGCTTGCAATACTTCTTCATGAAACCTTGGATGAAACCTTTAAAACGACCAACACAACAGCGTTACACATGTGGAATTGACTTACTTTTATTAGAGACGAAGGAGATTTTGGTGGTGGTAGATCTCCCATTCTTGCTCACACTTACAGTGACAGTTCAACAATTAATTAGAACAGAGCTTTATTAAAATAAAATACAACAAAACTGGGATGATGCCAAAATAATGTTTTGCCTCTCAATAACAATTTCTAAAATCATAAAATATAACTTAAAAAGTAATCATATGAATGAAGAAAAACCGTTGTTGTTTCTGTTTACATCACCAACTCTACCAAAAAAGACCACCAACCACGACACAACTTCACCACTTTCTCTTTTCTTTTCCCCTCGCTAGTCGCTAACTGCTCGCTACTTACTACTGACGCTACTATCTGTCACCAGTCTTGGTGCTGTGAATGCCACATGAACTAGAAGGGTTCATCTCAGCCCGAAGCCGAGCCACAGATAAATATTCACAGTGCCGAAGACAGGCAGGTGAATCGTACAAAAAAAACAAAGATCTAAAATCTAAAACACTTTGTTGCAGTTTATGTAAAGGAATGCGAAAAAAGAAAACGTAAAGAAATTATGTCTTTTGTAACGCAAAAATAAATGTAGTGTGTGCGTTACGCGTGACACTACCGGTTTTTGTTCCAAATGATACAATCTATTTGATGCTTTGAAAATTGTGTATTTATTCACATAATATATAAAAGATGAAAGGTAAAATAGTTGAAGTATTCATTTAAAAAATCATTGACATAATTACATTAAATTTGAATGTGCTATTTCTTCAAAATTTTAACTTTACAATACGCCATGAAAAACAGATATTCTTTGGAAATCCTTGTGAATCCCTTGAAATGACAGAAAAGAAAATATATTTTTACCTCAGTAGTATTTATACATGTTCAGGTTGAATCGTAATTAGTAATTGTACTATACATCAGGATGAGATTCTTTTCGGGCTCCAAACGTTCATTAGAAAAACATTGTAAAAAAATTTTCTCAATATGGATAACAATCAAGTCCAAACATGTCGAGTGTTTTATCACATCAAAGTTTCATCCCGTCATGTCAGTCATCCATTTTACCTTTTCAAACTTGATTGCTGGTAAATTACCCCTTTCGCATCAGTATCATACTTCTGAAAATATGACTGGACATGGGGCTGGACCTGTACACATGACTAAAGCAACAAAACAGAGTAACATCATTTGTATGACTGTTTGGAACTTCAACTCGGGGAAATGTGAGAATTGTAGTTTAAATATTAATACTTTAAATCATTCCATTGCTGGAATGGCTTAGTGAATCGTCCTCTTGGCTGATAAGAGTATAGACACTCCCCAGTGTTGAAATCTCTCTCTGAAGGACCACCCGGGCAATTTACAGGAACACAGCGTTGTCCTTAAAACGGAAATAACGTATTTGTAATGAATATGTCATTTATCATCATGCTAATTATCACAATTAAGTTTTTTTTTCAAAGTACCTCTCATATGCCATCCCTTTCCTGGCGCGCACGTTATCTCAATTTCTTCCGAACTTCCGTAGTAATCTTCATCGCTTGTGCTTTCTTCTTCATCATCAGCTTCTTCGCTCTTTTCTTTCTCAACCATATCCGGTGATCTAGCAATCGCTGGAGATTTTGTGACAGTCCAGCCAGGTTCTATTTCTTCCGCTCTTCCTGATCTAATTCGTTGGATTTCCGAGTCCAAAAACTCCGCGTCATATCTGTAACGCTTTGTAGGTTTTGAAACAACGAGGAGAAAAATAGACGCGAAAACTGACAGTAGAACTAACCATTTAAAAGACTTCATTTTAATTTGTGAGCACTGTATCCACTCTAGATTTGCGTACAATTTTACAAAAAAAAACCGCGTTGAAGAATGATGTATCGGTACGCGTTTCGGATAACGTTACGCTTGTACTGTGAAGATGCTTACCCAACAGAGTTCAAAGTATTACTGGTGTCAACAAAAGATTGATACAGTGACTCATGAACAATTAGAAGCAATTTAAATGATTTTTCCAAAGCACAATTTCGAGTCTTGCTGTTATGTAATGGCTTGCTTATTGCTTCAAATATTGTTTTATGTGAGAAACATTTAGCAACAACAAAGAGGACAAGAATATTATAATGAGCCTGTTTTTCGCCAGTTCATATCCCGACTAGAAAAGCAACATATAATGGTTTCGATTAATTTGTCCATACTCCATACACTACAGAGTGCGTAGAAGCACATAAAAATTAGCATCAATTTCCTGTCATCATAAATGACCAAGGACTGGAACCAGAAAAACAAAACGATACGTACACAGTATATCATTAATATCATGCGCTGCATTTAATGCAAGGATAAAGCTTACTGAACTGATGATCATCATCCAAAGCGTATTAAAATCCGAGCGATTGAAATAGTCCCATGCATAATTTATTATAGGGCTGGACAACATCCAGAGTTGCGCTTATTAGTTGGTCACGGACTACGTGAATGATGTTGTTCAGTTCATTGAAATTGTAATTAGGCCTCTAACACCTATTTAATTACTTGTGATTACTTTGTTCTATGGACTTTGAAAATTTCCAGCATGACCAATAAGCGTCTCAAGTACAAGTCGAGATTTGAGTATACATAAGCTGCATTTATGATAAATTTCGATTTTCGGATGATTGTGATTATTATGATTACGTAGTATAATATTTGTCACATGTCAAAATGACACGTCATGGCTGTCTCCTTTTGTTTTTGTCATTGTCCTTCTGTCTGCAGCCGGATGCATTAATAAAAAGTGATGACATATGTGTATATTTTATGTATGAAACAAATAGCTCTTGACCTAACAAATGCTGTCATTCAATTCTTTCCTGAAAAGCAATGACTCGATAAACCTAGCAAGAACCGCAAAAAATGGTAAGTGATTTCTTAAAACATGTCAACCTGTAAACAGGGTTTTTTTCTGGGCTGTACGGAATGTAATGCTTGGGACCAAGTTAAGCGTCAAAAGGCTTACATAACTTATTCATTGTAATTGTAAGTGTTCATCATGTTTGAATGATAATGTCATTATGAAATAAAAATTGAAACTATCTTTGGTATCATCAATCATTTATTGTATAACACGTGCAGGGAAGTCCCGTTTTCTATATCTAATACCTGAACATTTGCAACTCTAACTTTAACTTTCAATGATTATCAAATAAAACATTTAAATATTCTCATTTGTAACTATTCATTGATTGATTGATTTCCTTAAAACATTGACTGTATATCGGTTATCATCATGTGACTTAAAACCTCCAATTTTATGATATGATGTACATGTATGCAATCGTATGCAAGTCAGGCGTTGCATGAAGACTTACACAGGTATTTTGGTTAGATATAAAATGAGAAAAATTCCAAATATTCCCACAGTTGCAGTATATGTGCCGCTAAATTAATATAAAACGGGGCTTATTCGAAATAAGATTTCAATCAAGTGACCCCATTTGTCTTCATATTATACGCGATGCAATTGCAATTCGCTTTAAGTTTAGCTGCAGGCCTTTTGGCTTTGACTAAGGCCCAAGAAGCTGTCCCCCGATTGATAGGCTCTACTAGGCTTTCATCTGCAGCATTTGTCGAGGCTTACATTGACCAGGGAGATGAAACTAGTTTTATAGGTGACAGGTATAAGGAACAAATACTTGAGTTAATATCCAAGAATGTAGATTCAAACTAAATTATTTCCTTTCCAACAGATACACACTGTATGTTTCAACATTCAATCCCATAAATGCGTTCCCGGATCCCAAGTACATGTTAAGAGGTCTAGGAAGGAACTTCAAGAATGTATCTGATTGGGATCTTGAAGTAATTGATCGAACAGCTCAATGGCCAAACAACCCTGATCAAATTCCATGTAAATCACACACTCCAGATTGCCCCAATTAAAAATATTAATGCATCATAGTGTCCAATGAATACTCCTGCCATCAACAATATACTATTCAGAGTGATTTTAATGCAAAGTTGATGTATATTGACTAGTTGACGTATTTAATACTTCCGCCATTATCTGGACATCCGGATTTCTTGTTCCTCCAAAAACACATGGACGTTTGGAAATTTACGACACAAGCAAAGTACATCGTTTTAAGCCAACATTCAAAAGTATACAAACAAGATAAAAATGTCAAAAGTTTCAAAATTGGGGACATTTTTTATGATCCATAAAAATCATAGAACCCTCCAGAAGGCCCTGTGAACATTGCTGCTAAGGATGGCGGAAGCAATTGGTCATACCATCGAGTAATTTGGAAAGACATGGACTTTGATGGAGATTTAGATGCATTAACGGGTAGAAAACTTGTTTACCCTGATTTTAGTAATATCTATTTCCTACTTTCATGTAACTAACATCATCCCAATTTGCAGCTCGGTTTTTTAAACCGATCATTGGAGTCACAAGGAAGCAATTGGTATGGATGGAAAACCCTGGTTTACCTCTGGAAAACACAACAACCAATGGGTGGACTCAACACATCATCAACGATGGCGGAACTGACGTTCATTTTCGCATGGCAAATTTAACAGTTAATGGCACTATTTTGGAATGCCTAATATCGGCAGAGTTTTTCAATGAAAAGCTCATGCTGTATTGCAGTGGAAATGGAAATTGGAGTGATTGGAGCCAAGTTCTTGAAGTACCAATTGATACTACAGTTGGGCAAACTTTTGACGTCTATTACCACGACTTCAATGAGGACGGGCGTCTAGATATACTCATTAGTGCATATAATGGCTCCAGAGGTCACGTATTCGCATATGAAGTGCCTACTGACATTGCAACTGGCAACTTTACCAAGCACACCATTGCTGACGGTTTTATTGCTAATCTAATCATAGGAGGTCAATCAATGACACCGGGCTCACCAAAGGTAATTAATGTAAAATATTTTATAGTCTCAATAAAATCATTTTTTGCGTCTGAATTAATTTTTTTAAATCCTCTTTTATTGTAGCCATTTTATCCTACCAAAGCTTACGAGGAGACCGTTCTACCGGGAGGAAGGTACACACAATCATTTTTAAAGGCCTTTCATTATGTGGATCGTTAGTCATTTATAACATTGGGGAGATACATAGGCTGTGCAAATAAATGTCGATTCTATTTATAGAAAGCGAAAGCCATACGTTTTGTTAAGTGGAGATGATGACGGACGACATTATATTCTTGAGCCAGTCTCCGACGATCCAACAGACTGGACCTACAACAAGCACATTCTGGTTGACACAGAAAGAACAACGAGTGGAAAATTCGCTGTGGCAGACTTTGATGGAGACGGCTACACTGATATTGTTTGCGCTGGTTACACTTCAGGAACTCTGTACGCTTTCACATACGCTCCAGAAGAGGACCAGACTAATTAAATTTTTCTCTCAATTGAGCTATGCTTGGGGCTTGGGCTCATCTTATTATTACGAATATAACGCTCAGTTAGTAAAATAGAGGCATTAAACATTCCATTCAATTTAAAATGGATTTAAAATGAACGGAGCAAACAGCAGAAATTTATATAATAATACTTTTGTTATTTTCCATTTAATCACAAGTGTCACTTTGATTAGTAAAAAAAGGCAATTTAAAATCGAGCCATTAAATAACATGATAGATATTTTCCATGTCCATTGACGGGGTGCGTGCATTCAAATACAAATATATGACAAACAAGTAGCAACACATGACAAACATCATTATCTCCAACTGGAATATTGGCGTAATCGTAAGCATTTTATATGAATTTCAACATAACATTATGCATCCTGTTGTTTCATTCTTTTTATCATGACTACTCGTTCAAATCATGATTTCTGCCAGAGCGCTTATTCTATGAATACTTGCTAATTTTTTTGATTGGTTTTTCGAAAGCAGCAATAGAAAATACATTTGCGAACGTTTCAATAATCCCTGTTTGGAACAGGAATAAATGCATAATCAATTAGCTTTTTGGTTTACAATTTTATTGCTTTCATGTGAAACCCCGATTATTAAGATCACGCATGCTTTAAAAATTGACCGACAACAAACCATAAATGAGTATGAGACCATAGCCCATGGAATAGAGCGTATTATCAGCAAAAAAATTAATTATGAATCTGGTTTGAATAAGACTGCTACCTTTTTGGTGATGATGTTTCTACTACAAGACTACAATCTACCATTGTTAACTTTCAATACACGCCAGACATCACTTTTGGCTTTTTAAAATATGTGTGTAATAAATTCATTGCGTATTAACCTTTCTTATTGAATTTTGTTTCCTATTTCAACTCTGGTATGTTGCATGTAGGCTGGTATAAAATGAGAATGTTCTTCGTTGTACTGATCAAATCTATTTTCAGATTGTATTTGTTCTAGTCATAAAAATGAAATTAATTATTGCAATAGTACTGCTAACCGCAGTGATTTATGTTGTTAGTGCCAGATCAACGCACAAAATATCAATAAATAAGTTGATTTTGTCTAATGAAAAAATTCCTGACGATCGTAAGAAATTTAACTTAAATTTGCATATAGTATCTACCTAATCAATGCGGAAAAGAGGTTTTTAAAAATCAATTCTAAATCTTGATCAGCCCTAAATGGAATCTCTGAAGGCTACAAGGGTCCAGCAGAGCTCAACAGAGACCAGCTCGATGCTAAAAGCCCAAAACCCAGCAGAGAGCAAGGGGGGAAAGGGAAACGACGACCAAGCTCATCCGAATCAAGCGAATCAGTTAGCGGTGAATCAAATGAACTTCTGCATACAACCCAACCAACACGAAATTCCCAACCAATTAGTTTGTCAATAAATGTTTTGGCAACTGCAACTTCGAAGACAACAGAAGAACCTGAAATTACGGAAGTAACGGAAGTAACGGAAGGCACCACTGAAGACCCTGGAATCACAGAGGTCACGGAAGGCACCACTGAAGACCCTGGAATCACAGAAGTCACGGAAGGCACCACTGAAGACCCTGGAATCACAGAAGTCACGGAAGGCACCACTGAGGAGCCTGAACTTTGTCCAGTAATTTGTGGTCCCGATGATGAATACATAGCAAATCCCCGTGATTGTTCGTCATTTTATCAATGCTCAAATGGAGACGCAATTTTAATGCCTTGTAGCCCTGGTTTAATATTCAATCCGGAAGTTGATGTATGTGTTTTCCCAGAGGACTACGAATGTAAAGAAACATGCTAGTTAAATGAAATTGTATTCTGCCTATGTATGAATCGTTAAAAAATATATATGTTAACTTTTACAAATTTCAATTTCATATTAATCCTTTTTTTGCATTAATACAATTTAAAATATTACTTATTTACGGACATGGAAATTCTTACGGAGCACGGGAGCGGTGCTCCCAGGGATTTTTTTTCGTGACCAGGGATTGGGTGTTGA
>JAQIXX010003898.1:0-17932 GCA_034700605.1 Willowsia nigromaculata
CCCATAGCGGCTCCTGCTCCAGCAGCTCCAAGGGCAGCTCCCGCTCCAGCAGCTCCAAGAGCGGCTCCTGCTCCAGCAGCTCCAAGTGCGGCTCCAGCGAGACCAGCACCAGCACCAGCAAGACCTGCTCCAGCAGCTAAGCCAGCTCCAGCAGCACTTGCTAATGGTCCTGCTCCGGCAATATTAAGTCCTGCTTGAACTGCAAAAGCGATACCAAAAGTTTGAAAGCATTCTACAGAATGGAAACCTTAAAACTCCAAAAATCTGAGTGTTCCACTTACACCCATATTGTGGACGGGCTGCGACGATCCCTATAAGGGATAACAATATCAAATTCTTCATGGTCAGTCAGCTCTGAAATAACAAAACAAACCAATTCAAACCTCTTGCAATTTCTTCGTTTCAAATTTTAACGAAAAATATCCATAACTGAAAAAATAACGGACTGTTGCTCGCTTACTTGTTTGATGGAAAATGGGTTGCTGTCGAAAGCAAGCTAATTCTCAAAGTGATTATGTCTCGTTTTTCCACCTACGTTCATCAATTTTTCCTTGACGCAATCCCATTCTTTGCGGTGGTTTAACTGTCCTTTTATATAGATGGTTGCGTAAGTCAATTAAAACTGAACCGAGACGTTGTCGTAAACCTTCCGACCGATTATCCGTGTCTCCTCGTGATTCCATCTCCATCCTTTCTCGCATAAAAGCACGTCGGGATATTCGTTATTAATTATTAATGATGGAGATAAAGAAAAGAGCATTGTCTTAAGATGGCTCATTTTTAATCTCAATTGTTACTCAAACATGCTTTCCGATTATTCATGGCTTTATGCTCTAATTACACGTGTGATCTTTTAATCATTTTTGCATCATTGGGTGTTATCAATTGATTTTTTGTGAATGCAACCACCCGACCGGAAATCGTCATCATTTTTAATGGGCGTACCGATAAAGAAGTAGACACAAAAAGCAATCTTTTCCGGTGAATGTATTCCAACAAATCTGTGATAATCAGCACGAATGCACGTAAATATCGAATACGATGAAAGAAATAGGCTAGCTGCCTTTTGATGATCCCGACTAATTACAAATTGCAAACATATTCATTCATGAAAAATATTGTACGAATCATGCTATTACGTAAAAATGCACTAGAAAAACAATAGATATTTGATGATGTAATGAAAATCGCCCAAATGCATCTTCTGTGGAACTTGTAGATCCTGCCATTCGCGATATTCCAAATAAGATTGTTAACCTACTTAAGTGACAATGACTTCCGTATACACACACGCACTCTGAAAGATTTTTGTGATCTTCTGTTGTCTCTGTATATAGTTTAATCAAATTGAATAGGTGATTAGTAAATGTACATGGGTGTAGTAAAATAAAATATCTTTGTTTTTGTTATGGTTGGTTAGTGAAAATTATTAAGGTTTTAAAATATTAAGAGTATTCATCATCATCTTCATCAAGCCCGAGTTCATAATCAAGTGAAGTTAATAGCTCATCTTCATCAGCGCCGGATGAAGGATCAAAATGTCGTGTTTTGCACAGATATTCGCCATCCTGCATTCCTACAATGGTTTTGCAGATGAGATGGACACGCTTCTTGCTCGGGTCTTCGACACTGTTCGCCTTCTCATGGAGCTTTACAGGAAGTCGGCTGGTGTTACTGAGCAAGCCAGCTTCAATGAGGGGCTCGATAAGAGGCTGTAGAAATACAAGTGAATTTGATTTGAGTTACTTTGCGAATTCAAACAAGAAAATGAAAATGCGGATGCAAAAGGAAATGCTCATCTTACACGTTTGGGATGGCACACAAAGTCGACCAAGGCATCTGTAGAGTTTTCTGTTACTCCATCGGTTTTATCGCCTCCTGAGGAATTGTAGTGGGCAACTGTCTTCACTTTGGGTGTTGATCTGGCTGCTAAGCCACTTGCGGGAAGTGGTGCCTGAGAGGCAATCGCCTGAAAGCAATGAAAATGCTATATGAAAGGATAAATATACAAGATAAAAACTACTTTCAACGCAATTTATAATATCAAATTTCAAAGAAATTTACCAAAGTAAGGACAAGCAAGAGTTTCATATTTGGTATTTATTAAATGACTTAACGTCTAGTATTTTGACAGTTAGTTGGTTGAATTAAAAAATAAATTGAAATGTCACTAATTAAAACGGAGGAGAATGATCTTGGCACTGGCACTACCAATCCTTTTTGAAGTATTGATGTTTCCCTTCAACATCAAAACCATGAACCTTGTACTTATGATGTGATGTACTTACTAATGCAAAGCAGTATTATCATTCAATCATTTTCATCCAGGTACTGTAGTACCTATTCATTATCATTGCATCCTGAAAGTTGGGACTTCATACGTGTACTTGTGTTATCTTATGGCTCCTCTATTTTGGAAGATATTTGTCCTTTCTAAAATATATTAAGCATATAGTCCACATGTAAACTGATAGAGTAGAGTAGTAGAACCTTCATCAGGAGCTGGATTCCTCTCATGTAATAAGTATTCATGAACTCAGCCACAAAGCAGAGTGTTACTTGTGATAACAGGTACATTTCAGACTTTTGTGTGCAGGTGTAATTCAGGTTTCGCTTCCACCTTAGAAGGACCCAGAATAAATGTATTTTTGCTGCTGTTTGAACCTAGCCCAATAAACGCATTTTCTATTTTGATATTATGTACAAGTGAAATTATAGAATCACAACATTGTACGCATTGTGAATCATATAAATTACAGGATACAAAAACTGCTTTCTACAGGAACAAAGAAAGGTTAAGTACAATTCACTGGAATTGTAGTATGTATGTATGCATACGATACTATTGAAAAACTTCATGCTAATTACGAAGACCGACGATTCGTAGTTCTTATGCGTCCCACTCAAGTAGTATAATCCAACAAAACGGTTCCAATTAACTATTATAATGTTATCATTGTAAAAATGAATTAAAGCTTCAGATTCTGCTAGAGGCAGCCCACAAGTATCTTGATGACATCTCGAGTTCTTTCACATATCAATCCTCGTTTGTCCCACACATGCATTTCATTTTATCTGATGCTGCTGAAACCTGCAACTGCAACTATCAATCTAACATCAATCGATTGCCAATAAAAATTCGATTCATGGTTTGTTCACCTTTGACTTCTGTTTCCACCTTAACAGATGCCACCGATGCATATGAGACAAGAATGAAATCTGAATTGGTGTATGAATTATATTTACTTGGATTTCATAAATATTTAAAAACGGTAATTAATATTAATTTTGTTTGTTTATAACATTTTATTTGAATGATATATCAATATTTTTCAGCAGTTCTGTTCTACCAATGTGTACACTCGAAACTGTCCAGGTTTCAATATTTATTCAATATCCAAGAAACAAAAAATGATGTCTTTGAATTTATTTATTTGTAAAATAATTCTAACTTTTTGTCAAATTATGAATTGCATTCAAAACATACCGCTTACCTTGAAAAACCGCTGATTTTGCCAAAGTTTTGTTAGTTAGAATGTTTCTCTTCAATCTCCTCCCAATAATATCATGCATCATCCACGCCCCCACCACCTCTACGCGGATATTCCACAGGAACACGAACATCACTTTCCACCGATTCACCATCCACCTCAGCACACGCCACCCCACCATGACCACATTTCTGGCAACTCTGAACCGATATCTTCAGCTATACCTGGCCATCACCAACATAACCATCATAACATTCATCCGCAGCATATCCAATTGGACCACTGGGAACATCCGGAGCATCACCACCCCCACGTTCACCACCACAACGAGTGTAGGGATTATGTAACAATAATCGCTTACGCGGACATTGTAAGGCGCTGACCAATAGGAGAATGTCTAATTTATCGACTGAAGCCAGTACTATTTAAATAAATTGGTTAACTGTCAACTAAACTGAATTGCAGATTGTGTCGCAGTTTGAAATGGCTCTTTGCATTTACCTACTTGTTAAAACCATTGGCTTCACGATTCATTCTCATGAGGATATGCCGAGGATTCTTCATGTGTTAACGGCGACAGCAGTAGTTCAATTATTCATGTGCATTGGTGGAACGTATCTTGCGCTGAGACTGTCCAGAGCGACAAAACCGGTAAAGCGAACTTTAATTATGTCGGCTTGGACAGAGTAAAAAATCGTGATTTGAAATTGCAGATGACACCTCATGCAGACGCTGTGAAAATATGTCAGTCTTGGCAAATCTTCAGCTGCGTCCAAATCGTCTTTGAACTGGTGGTGGTTGTGATAAGTAACATTAGCCTGGAATTTGCAATCCCTGCAGGAAATGCAGGTTTTCTTTTAATACTGGACAGGATCTTTGGGATTGTAGTTGTTCACAGATACCTTCTTCAGCTTGACCACATCACGCGAACGATTGAACAGGCACCTGTGAATCCAGGGGCAGTCCGAGAGCCCGTGTTGAATAATTCAGATGGGTCATCTTAAAGGTGAACGAAATTAAAACTCATAATTAACACCACAAGTATGAAAATGGCAAATTAGTAAAAGTTAATTAAAACTGGCACGGAATGAAATAAAATTTGCAACCATCTTACTAACCATAACTTGTTACTCGTGTTGCAAAGATGTCTACCAATCTTTTTCAATATTCAAACTTATTTAGCATAAAGTTTAAAAGATAATTTATTGATTTGTAAATTAAATCATAGTTGCATCAAAATTTAGTGCAACGTTTTGGGGGTTTATTTGCTTTGGATGCATCCGCACATGTTTGTCAAAAATAGCAGCAACAAAGATGATTTTGACAGAAAGGATAGTTCTATCGTTGCATTGCATTAGAAATTTATACTATGACCAGCCCAGAATTCAAAAACCATTAGGGAAAGTTTTGGTGTTTTCTGAATCGCATTCGACAGATCAAAGTTGCAGCATAGGATAGGATAATGTCTGAACTTTCCCATGAACTGAACTGAAACCTTCCCATGTGAAACCTTTCTACGGAACGTTTTGATGTAGAGTTATAGATGCAAATCTCTCGGGGGTGTAATAAAGGAATACAGATCATGAAAGTGAAAGTATAAATCATTTTAATTATAATAACTAGAAATATAATAAATTGATAGAAAAATAATTAACGTTTAAGTATTCATCAACTTATTTGTACTTAGCAATATTAGTTGCTATTTTTATCCTAAATTCTTAACAAGGTAGACAATTTACAATTACATTACACAATTTAAATCTTCTTTATCATGCATAACATTAATACAAATATGAATAATTCATGTTACAGCGTTATGAGTCATGAAACAACCTACGCAATCGCACGTTTAAAACAACACGAGAATCATATAAAAAATTCAATAAGAAATTCATTACTTATAAAATTGTTTTCATACTTTCAGATATCCGTGGAAATATTCTATATGTAAAAATTATTCATTTTAATCTTTCATGATTTTAAGATATCTGATCTGATCCTATTATTCTACAAGAACATGTCTGATTTAAGATTTAAAAGTTTTATGGATACCGTTAAAACTATGAAAATGAATCCTGGTGATGACCGAGATGACCTTGAACACATTGTATGGTAAGAAGAAAAGACATTACTCGATGTACTCGCACTTACAGCACGCGACTTCACACATTCTGGAATTTCAATTCCATGCCCTCTTACGAAGGTGTTGAGTCCATAGTCTGCTATCATTTCTCCATTTGCAACTGCTATGACTGTATACTCATCGAATGTCTCTAGGTACTGTACTTCATCTCCCAAATGTTCTCTGATTTCTATCGCCCGTAACCGTTGACTTCCGATTACACCAGAAATCTTGGAATGTATTTTGTAGGGAATTGTTTTGTTCCTCACCATTTTCACAAAACCATTTACTGTGAACTCACTGCAAGGTTGCACTTCAATCTGACTGTTGAAAGAAAACATTTGTTCACTTTCGGCAATAATTACCTGACCCTGTGAACTAGTACCTTCATTCTCATAGCTGTATGCTTCTTTCAAACCGAATTCAACGCTCGTTTTTGCAAGAAATGGTATTGAGACGCCTCCCTCTACTTTCATGAATGCTTCCACACTCACTTTGTCCATTCTCACAAGACTGGATGCTAAATCCAATTGTATGGTGTCTGATATCTTTCTCGAAATTGAGTACACTTGTGTAATCTTTGTGCTCCCATTATTTATGAATGTGGTACTGACTGCCAATTCCACATTTTTAATATTTTGTTGCTCACCATCAAATTCAGAGTCGAGAATTTTAAATTTGAAAACGTGTGCAGACAAATGAATGGAACAGTGATGAAAATAATCTGTGATGGATTCATCTGGTCCAATCGACCGAACAGGGAGAGAAAGATAGGTGTCATTGTTTTGAACCATAATAACTATTCCGTCTGCTGCAAGACTCCTCCCTGCTTCGATGACTCTGGAATGCCCCTCGCAATTTTCTTCTGAGTAATATTTTAAAACAGTTCCATGGTTGTCCAAGGACCAGGTAAATGGTTCAATTTCCGGTAAATTCTGGCAAGCACAGATATCCTTGTAGGAGGCAATTATTGAGCCACTGAGACCAACGTCATTGTATATGTCCACGTTCAGTTGTGTACCGCTGTCTTCACTACATTCATGATAGGACTGGATACCGGGACCTGTTAGGAACCCAAATCATACTTAAATGTAACTTCCCTCGCAAGTTTAACAAGTTTTCATACAACTGATCAGCATGATAGCTTATGAGAATATAAATTCTGGCAGTTAAATTTTTATTTAAGATTTGGATATAATGCATACTGCTTTGGCTGTAGGATCTCCAAGTTAGATTCAGCTTTGCCAGGTTTACTAGTTTTCCAGGAAGAATTTTTGAAACCATCCAATGACAGTCATTCCCCTCATAAACCACAATACACTTGTCTGTACTGATAAATCCGAGAAAGGGGCTGTGCAAAGATGGAATGTCTGTACAGGAAGTGGCGGAAGCAGTTTCGAACACACCACCTAGAAAATATAGATGGTAGCATATAAAAGCACGAAAAGTAAATCAGGGGAACTGATACACAAAAGTACCAGTTATAATGAAATCAACAACCCGGTACAACATTTCTCTCGTGTCCACACAGGTTTTATAAAGCACCTGCATATTTACACATAATAACAATGTACATTTATTTCTCTTATATTTACCTCCTTTGCTGCTCCGTTCATAAAACTTAATTCGTTTTTCATTTTCGCGCACATGTTGTAAGTGTGCCGCTACCGCAAATAAAAGTATGAAATAGAAAATTTTAGACAACATTTTTCGTTTTTCTGAAGCACACACTTTTGGCAGATTTATGTATATTGTTGTTATGACAATTGTGATGCTGGAAATTTAAAAAATTCCTTTCAATCTTTGTAAGGAAAAGGGTTAGTTATTAAAAATGGATCTCAATAGTTCAATTATGTTTATTATGGACTGCTTATTTCTCTGAAGACAAAAAAAAACAATTAATAAAAATATGTAGAGTTATGTAAACGAAGAGAAAGCGATCTTAGTAAGTAATTAAGGGGAACGTCGCAAATATTTTATCTCGAATGGATCATATTGGCCCTTTTTAAATATGCAAAATCTGATCTCACTGATCTCTATTATAATTCTGTCCTTTTACATGTACGGACTACTTCCAGTAGAATACAGACATATCTCTCTTCCGATTGCCGTTATACGAGTACAACTTTTGCGAACAATGTAAATTCGCAAGTGGTAGCAGTTACATAAAATACATACATATTGTATAAGAAAAACGATGCATTTTCTGCTTCTTTATATGGTGCCATACTCTAAAACGTTTTACTTGCATCATTAGTAGGTAATAACAATTGAGTAAGGCAACAAGGAATACAGTGACTTATCAGTGATAAGTTATCACTATCACAAGTCTTTTTAGTATTGCAGCAAGTATTACTTTGTGGCATTGGCATTAGATATTTAAAATAAAAGGTTCACATAAATACTCGCATATGCATACTATTTTCATAAAAAGCAACAAACCTCTAGCTTTATGAAAGTTATTATGTCCTTTATACTTAGATCACAATGCAGAAAATATTTTTAGTTGTCCATGAATAGTTTTGTTTGGATACAAAAAATGGCTTAGCTTACAATGAATATAGCTGCTCGAGATTTTTTCATTCCGTGTCGACAGTTTTATTTTACACGAATGTAGCCCAATACTCCAATGCTTCAAATGACAGAATTTGTTTTTTTTGCATCTCTCATTTTTTAAATGATATTGAAAACAGGGCCCAGGATCTTGTTTACATTACAAATTTCAGCTTGTGCGGTATTTTACTTTGATAAATGCTTCTAAGAAAACGTTAATACTATGATTCATTAGTCACCATGTCACCACGGATGTATCAGTTTCTTAAGATAATAACAACTGCTAAAGTGGCATAGTGAAAATTTCTTAGCTTTGGGACCAGTGTAGTGAAAGATTGCAAAATTTTGCATATTTATTTTAGTTTAAATTATGAGCAAGTTTTCATAATGCGAATGAACATAAATATTCGTATACAGTATTACCCAAGTGTCTCTAACTTTGTATACTTTGATACAGTTTTTGTCTGGAAAAGAACAGAAAGATTTTTTGACATCTTGAAACATCCTTCACTTACAAAGATGATGACAAAGATAAAGATTCAATGCTAAAAGTTTAATTGGGAAAGCTACATTGGTTTGAATAACCCTTTACAAAATATGTACCTAAATATAGTGGCGGAAGCCAATAGCTTGTTAGCAAAATTATGTAGGTAGATCCATACAACACAAAGACCACACAAAATCGTTACATGTAAATTGCAATCGTGATGAGTTTTGATGATAGCATATAAAATGTTATAGATATCAAATGAGCTTCAAGTTGCCACATATTTATTAAGTTTCATCTTAAATTTGAATTTGTCCAAATAATCAATTACTTACAATTAGTACATTGTGTTTTAAAACTGGTAACTCACTAAAATGAACAGAAATTATTCGGATTTTCGTTGAACTAGCTTTAAAAATACAAAGTAATCAATTAGCTGAGATTTTGCATGAATAAATAACTGGACCACCCTTGACTTACTTGACATAAATAGCTTCATTATAAAAATCGAATAAGCCATGCCACAACTATCAAAACCAAGTTTGAGGACATCCTGGTTGATGCTGACATGAAATTCATTTTCTGGGGAGGTGGACTAACAGCATTCTTTTTAGCAGCATCAGATGCAGTCACGCAGTCAGTAATTTTCTTTTCCAGTCCATTCATTACGGAATCGAGTCCAAATTGTGCTATCATATTTCCTGTTGCCACAGCAACCACTGTGTTCTCATCAAAATCCTCTACATACTGTAATCCTTCGCCCAGATTTTCCCTTACTTGAGCTGCCTCTTGTATCTTGTAGAATCATTAGTAAGGTACGCATTCTTTAGATAAATTGCATTTTATAATACTTTAAGCTGGGACCCTGAGCTTCCGGATCAAAATTCAGAATGAGCTGTAGTAAATATTTGGCTAAGGATTCAAGTTGGTGCATTTTGTTTCTGCCTGTTGACATCTTGTGTTACATCCTATTTCATTGTGTACAAATGAATATTATAGACATACTGGCAGAACAATAAGTCCAAGGAAACAGCTTCGAAGACTCCTCCTTCAGTAACAACCGCCCTCAGACACCCGGACGCAATTGTTTCCAAAGTTGGCCAAGGTCGGAATTCATTTTTATGGACTCACCGCAATTTCCTTCAGTTGTAAACCTTTCAGTAGCTTACCGCGGAGTGATGAACTGTATACTTTCTTAAATATACAATGATGGGATGTACAACGTACCTCATAACAATCATAAAGTTAGTGAATCCGCGCAAATATTCGTATGAAATATTTAGCAGCGCGACAGATTTATTTTATTCCATCACAAGTTACAACTTACAAATCATGCTTTAAAACCAATAAGAATTATTCCATGTAAACTTTCTTTTGCCTCTTATTAGGCTAACTAGCTGAGTATTACGTTTCAAAAACCAAATCTCTATAATGACTTTAAATTAATTACATACTTAAATCTTCGTCTTGGACCTTATTACTTCAATAATATATTGTAGTTTTCTTATATTTGTAACATTTTTGGAAGAGGCAATTTTCTTTTTAAGTTTTCGTATACACTTTCTAAACGTCATGAATTTTTTGGAAAGGTTGATTTCTCATTAGTAATCTTACTACATGTAAATGTCTAATTGCTCGAGCAAGAAGAAAAAGTCTTCTACTGCGCTACTATTTTAGAGGAATTCTTTGAAGACGGAAATTCTTACTTTTACTGAATCAATACAACAGTTCCCTAAATAGCTTATCTGTAAATATTGCTTTGAGTTTGATAAAGTGCGCGGAGTGACAATAATAAATAATTTAACATTCTGAATATAGCGTTTATATACCTATACAACTGTATGCACAATATATGTAATGACTACCTATTTACAGTTTCAATCTTAATGACTTCATGTAGTTTACTTACACGTAATTATGTATGAGCGTATTGTAGGAATGCATAAATTATTTTGACAATGGTAAGTCGAAGTCGAAATAAGTTTTGAAGAGAGCAAGAGAAAATTGCTTGGTTATATAAATTTAATTAATTCTACTGTTGCGAAGAGTCACTATTGTCGATTAGGAGATCATGAGAATCGTCATGGTTGCTGCTTCCTTCCTCCTCTTCTTCTGAATCTTCACCGGATTCGTTTTCATCCAAAATAGCAGCCATACTCTCAGGGCCTAGAACGCCGCCTGAGGAG
Source organism: Willowsia nigromaculata (assembly GCA_034700605.1). Taxonomy (NCBI): domain Eukaryota; kingdom Metazoa; phylum Arthropoda; class Collembola; order Entomobryomorpha; family Entomobryidae; genus Willowsia; species Willowsia nigromaculata. The sequence goes on from JAQIXX010003898.1 coordinate 10,840, forward strand.
GAGGCACCTTCCCCACCGGCAATTGATTGTATATTGTCTGACCAGTACTTCATTGCAGGCTTGCTTGATGAACCGTTTGTCTTCATTTTCTTCACCTGTTCAAAATAAAATATTTATTATGGAAAGATTCCATGAAAAAATGTACTTGCAAAGCAAATTTGTATTTTACTTTGGGAGGTGCAGGGGTTTCTGGATTGGATGCATCCAGCATCGGTTGAAGTATTCGTCGTCGTGCGTTAATGAACCAATTATTCACCTGGAGCAATGTGAGATTCGTTTGTGCTGCGATCTGGCGTTTCTCATCTTCCGTTGGGTACGGATGCTATAAATTAAACAAATATAAATTGTTATTCCAAATTAGATGAATTTGGAATAACAATTTATATTTGTTATTCCAAATTCATCTAATTTGTTGACAAAGTACATTTCGAATGACTGTTTCCACTTACCACAATATGTTGGAACAACCATGACCGCATAATGGACGTCGCATGCTTTGGAAGCACTCCTCTCTTCGGTTTCCGACCTCTCCCTCCCCCTCCACCCAAGTAGTCATCCTCATCGTCTACCGAGCTACCAGGTGTTGGCGGCGTGTCACACTGATGATGACTTTGTACATTTCCAAACGGGTCCTGACTTCCCGCCGAGCTCGAGGATGCAGGTGGGGGAGGACAGGAATTGGCACCAATCTGGGATAAGGGTGTCCCTCCGTGGACCACCCCAACTGGAGAACTTACACTAGTACTATCCCCACCCCCACAGGAGGAACTGTGATCACCTCCTCCTAGTCCTGGAGATGTGGATGCAGGTGGAAAGTGGGGATGATGGTACTGGTGTTGTTGATGCGGATGATTGAGGAAGACCGGACCGTTGTTATTGTTATTATTATTCAGATTTATTGGGGGAGACACAGAGTTCATGTCTCCATTCGAGGAAAAGGAAGAGTGATGAGGACTATTGCTGTTGCTACTAAGACTAGCTCCTCCTCCAAAACCACCACCATGACCTCCACCCCCTCCACTACCGCCCCCGTCAAAGTAGTCGGAGCGGAGGAGATTTTCACTTTGCATTTTCCCTTTCAGACAGGCAATGTAACGATTGCAAAAATCTTTGCATAGCTCCTGTACTTTGTCCAACTCTAGAAGATGGATACGCAATACTTGGATAGCTTTGATCATCTGAAAAAAGACAATAGATCATCAATGAATGGCTCATACGTAAAAAACAAAAAAATGAACTCACGCTCATAAAATTAGTAGGATCATTACCAGTCCATCAACCTCAGGATCGTTTGCCAAGATTCCCTTCCGGTCTCGTTCCTGATGTTGGACAAATGCCTATCAAACAGAAACAAAAACATGAAATTGTACATCAGTAATTTCTTGCCAACTTTCCCTTGTTCAACAAATATCCAAAAAAACATACCTCGAGATCATGGTGAAAGCTGTCAGAAAACGGGGTATCTGAAGATTGCTTTGTGGCCATCTCACATTTTTCAAAGAGGAGGGCCAACAACGGAAAGAGTGGATGCCTGGATCACATAAAAATATATTCATAAAATTGTTTTAATTATTATGACTGAGATTTAAAAATATGTTCCATACTTGTAAACGGCCCTTTTGTCACATTCAAATTGAGCTTGATCCTGATAGGTTGCATCATGCGGGGTGAGAATCGGTTGGGAGGCTGCGACCGCCAAGGCAGCATCCTGTTGACTTGTCCCATTCCCTCCGGCCGCAGCCTGATCGAAGCCTGACGGGGTAACCATAGCTGCGCTGCTACTATTGTTATTGGTAGTGCTCTGAACTATCCTCGGCTCTGCAACTACGTCACTGCCCCTGCTCCTCTCTCTCATAATACGACCAGCAGGGTTGGGGCACGTAGGGAAAGGGTTGTTTCTTTGGCGACGACTTGCTTTTAAATGTCACGGTGCTGATCCACTTGTGAACAATCTACTACTTCGACTACACTTCAATCCTTCAAGAAATTTCCGAGTTTCCATTGTATCATGGAATCAGCATAAAAACTGCAAGAAAAAAATCACATTTAAGAAATGAGTTTTCTATTTGCAATTTTCTTCAAATTTGATTGTAAAACAAAATTAAAATGCGTTTCAATTCCGAAAACACATTCTACCGATGTGTAAGTGGCCATACCAATTTAGCCAAATCGAAAAACCATTAAGCCCAAATGAAACTTTTCACCTTTTCTTTTAAGCTCTTTAGTCATTGGAACCAATATCCACCTGTCTCCCAATCAAACATTCTCCGTCCCATAAACATCAAACGTGGAATTCATTTACTTTCCTATTCCCGAATCTCTTGGTTGCAGAAGTGGGAAGTGGTATAAGCTGTAATAATGGTAAAAATTGACAACTCCACTTTCCTCCACACCACCTCCAATACCACTCCACAGAGACATACAGAACCAGGAACAAGCTCTGCCTCGTCTGGTGGTCTGTTGAGTGTTTGCCTTAATAAAGCAAAGGGGAAATTCTTTTGACTCCTTCAAGCAACTCAAAGCCAAACTACAAACAAAAAAAATCTCTTCCCGAAAGCAAACAAAGACAAGGTCTCGTAACTGCTTAGCTTGTTGTTTGTGTGTTGAGGAGAAAAGTGTGCAAACAAGCCAATTTTCTCTGCCAACATCTCCAGAGCTTCCACACAAAAACACATAATCTCGGGAATCTGGAGAATGCCCTCCAGCCCGAAATATTCTTACATGCTCTTCAACTTCCTTTTACCTTTGATTCTACATGTATTGAAGAGAACAAAAACTTTGGGGTTTGATTAATCAACAGCGTGTTGCAGAGTGCCCCAAAAAATGTCTAAACATGTGCTTTCTTATACAGAGAATAAGAAAATGATCGCCTTTATCTCCTCATCATTACCATCATAATGTTTCCTCTCTTATATGTGTGCAGAGTAACAAGGCAAATGAAGCAATTCCAAAGTGTCGTTGTTTACGATAACGATGTGAGGATGGATAATGATGTTCACACAGGAGCAAACTGCACAGTGGCACTTCATGGTACCATACGAATGAAGAAGAAAATAACCCGGAGAAAGTCAGAAAGAAATTAAGCCGTTTCTTCCTTCTACTTAAACTATTGGGAAATGTCATGTCAACTAGTAGTTAGCATTTCGCTAACAATCAGTCAATCTGAGCGCGACATCAGCGAAAAATCCCAAATGAAAAAAATACATTCCATTATTGCAGCTTGAGCATGTTTTCTTAATCGTAATTTCTGATCACAAAATGAACTTTTCTCTGACGATTTATTGTTCTCCAGCTATTTTTGGTACCTCTCTCTTTCTAATGGCTTGATTTGATAGAAGAAAAGCTCCAAGCTGAAAAATGCATGGCGGTAATGTCCCCACACGCACTTGAGTAAATGGCCTAGAGGAAAACAATTCTTCATAAAAAGCAAGAGGCTTCCTCTTCTTTTATTTTCGCTTCATCACTGAAGACTTGACTTATATCGGCATATTAGCGTGTGATCATGCCACAAAGGAATGGTAATCCACATTATCGGGCCTGAGGCGAAATGAATGTGTCCTTGTAAGAAAAATCTACGTGTTTAACCCAACATCATTCATCCTCGAGCTGAAAAAAGCCTTGCAATGTTTTATTTTTATGAGTTTCGGAATGTGTTTGTTGCTGTCCTGAGAGGTAAAGAGTCCTCCCCACCATCTTTCCACCATGTAGAAATTGTCGATACAAAGGTGATTGGTAATGAGAAGTTTTGACGGGCAATAAAACTTGTCGACCAAGTCATTTTGAGCTGTTTTGAAGTGCCACTCAAAAGGCTCATTAAGATAATGCAATGGATAGCAATTCATTCCATTTTGGGTTGCTGGAGACAACACGCATGCACACAATAATAATCATTTCGATTGTTGTTCTTATGGCTACTTAGTAGTTGCGTCCTCCATGTCTGCAGTGAGTGACAGACGTGAGGAGAGAGGACACAATGGAATGACAAAATGAAAAACTGGTTTGTTTAGTTCTTCAGAATATTTTTATTGTCATCCCGTTTTTATCCTTTCATAAATATTTTACTTTTAATGGCATATCTCCACATATTTCTTTTGTAAAGTGTCCAATAAGCGGAATGACTTCCTCTAAGCCGAAAATTTTAGGAGCAAATCTTGAACTAATCTTTTATAGCTTTTCATGTAGTCTTTTTCTTTGTCATATAATCTGTCACGTTTATAGCACCCATCGTCACAAATCTCGCATCCTAGCAATTCATCATCCAGTAATTCCTAAAATTATGACCAGGATCATCGGACCAAATCCATCAGAAAATTTACCTGAGCGATTTTGTATATCCCTTCTCAAAATATTACCCGTACATGATTTGAATATCTTTTTTTTTTCTCCCAACCCATCAGCATAAAGCACACACGTTGCTTAGCCAAAGTGTCTCACGTTTTTTAGCACCCAATCCTTCCCCAAAAAATCCGTAAACTCTTTCCTCTTCTTCTTCATGAATGAAAGATAAGTTTATCGTATCAACTTTCCACTCTAAATCCACTGCTTTATAAATAAGCCAAACGACATTGCATACTTAGAGGGAAAAAGTATGACACATCACCCTCTTTCCATCCTAAAACTCTTTATACATGTATATCTTTACAGATGAGATGTACACAAAGGGTTGTGTGTGGAGGATGATGAAAGCGATAAAAATGTGAAATGCATGAATATGAACAAGAAAATCTCTCAATATTATCCTCCACCACCAAAGTTTCCTCTAAAAAACAGACAGTATGTATCGTCATCGTCATAAAACCAAATGTTCCTTTTTTCGTCCTCCTCCAGACGGAGGAGAAGAAGGTGGAGGGAAAAACCAAGAGGACTATGGAGAAAACGCATTCCATTTTATTGCTTCATCTCGCTCTCCAAAAGAGAATCTTCTTTTTATTATTACCATTGTTCTTGTGCGCTCCTCTTCTTCTCCATTAAAGGAAACTATAGTCTGCTTCCGTTTTAATAAAAAAACCTTTCCTACTTTAAACTTTACAGTTGGAAAATGTATCTTTGTATTTCTCCAAACTAATCTCACCACCACACTGCACTAGACACAAACTCCACAAAAATCCGCACATTCAATTTTCTCCACTCACAAAACAACAATAAATGCAAATGAAGAGAAAAAAGTTTTTTTTTTTACATTTTTAATTAAAAATTGACAAAACGACAGTGGGAGCAGGAGTCCACACCAACTTCAACTTCACCAGTCCACGTTGTCCAAACAACATGCTCTTTATCCACAAGAAACTCTGATCCCCATAACAATAAAAAATGCACACACTGAGCAAGCCGAATGTAGTGGCACCACCACCTCTACTTTTAACAAAAAATATTTTTCTTCGTTGTTCACTGTTCAACGCGAGAACTGGGACTGAGCCCCTTCTTTCAGCTAGTCGCTCAGTTTATTACTCCAGCAGCCAGACAAACAAGAGAACAGGACAGGACAGAGGGAGAACCCTCATATTTTCCTGACTTCCACTTGGTTTTTCGTCTTTGAACAAAATGCTCTATTATTCTCGCTTTTACGATCTCACCATATCCTTTCTTCTTCCCCTGGAATACCAAACTATTGTATAAGAATGTATATTATATGTACCTCTCGAACAGCAAGTTTTACTCACAAAAACTCTAACTTCATTCGTCATCGCATTCTCAGGAAAAATGAAAAAGTGTTCCCTTTAATGTACTCAAACAAGAAGACAAGTTGCTTGTGTGTGCTGCTCAAGCGTTTTGAGCTTGTTGCGGTTTACTTTGCCACAGAAGAAAAAAATAATATATGGATATTCTTTTCATATTATATTTTAGTCGCTTGTTGCCTGCTGCTTTTTCCATTATAAATGCGTTCACATCCACAATAAAAGTCAGAGGCACCAATAGAGCCAGTGAAATAAAAATATTACAAGTTTTCCGAACAGCACATCGTCACATCATCTTATTATTGCCATACCTTTCAACACCATTTATTATCATCATCAGTATTACCGATGCCGATCCTATCCTTCTTCTTCTCGTCATAAAAACTGAACCGGGGGAGAAGACAAGGAAAAAAGCCCTTGTCTATCAACAAAACAACAACACTAGGGGACAAACAATAAAACTACCATTTTTCCTTTCATTGTTGGCCAAGAGTAGTAGGTACACACACGGACAAGGTGTAAATGTCCATTACATTTTTTCAAGGACTCATGACGACGGTGGTGGTGGGTTTGAGTCTTGTGTATCCTCTGGAAATGGAATGTTTTCATTTAATGCTGTGTCACTCCGCATCATTATCATTGTCACTGGGTGAGCTCCTCCAAACATTATTAGGACTACGACGGGTGATGATGATCATGATAATAATGGAGATGATGAGCAATGAAAATAGTGATGGCATGCGGACACCCATCAAGAAAAGCAGGGAATGAGAAGAGACTCCACTAAAAATAAGAATGCATAGGGATGCCATAGCAGCATAGTCAACGAGCCGGTCATAATGAGAATGTGGTTAATAGCTGTTAGTTGTATTGCCTTTTGCATGTTGACTGCAATGAAAATGACACTTTTCCTATTTTCCTGTGTGTAATAATAAACGGGAAGATTAGAAACAACGCTGGAAATGTATAAAGCGCAGAGAGTTTGAATGTGCGGTTGTTCCTTGCTGACCACCAGACCAAGAGACCACAATCTTAATCTCGCTTTTTATTGCCTATTTGTGTCATGTCCAATGAGCATTCCTTCTCTGAAAAAATATACTGGACGACTCTGGAGAACTGTCTCTCTGGCAAACTTGCTGCCGTCTTTTGTCCTCCTCTGATCATGTCGTTTTCCAGGAATGTTCAATTTTCATTTCCAGTTTGGAGCTATTTTCGCTCATTGGAAAAGGAAATTCACATACACACAAAATGTAATGATGGTCAAGGAGAAAATGCTGGCTTCTTTTGTAAAAGCTTGGAAGAAGGAGGAGTGGACTCAGGTGACCTCTAATTAGTCTATTATTACCCGGGAAAATGCTACTACTGCTTGAATGGCAGTTTAGGGAATAATCGTTGCAATTACTCTGAGCTTCTTTTCT
>JAQIXX010003899.1:0-17927 GCA_034700605.1 Willowsia nigromaculata
CGACCCTAGGGGGGAAGCGACTTCGGGGGGAAAAGGCCTGTAACGAATAAAACCGGCCGTCACATCATTCTCGGAGAGCAGTCTAAAAGAATATTCCAGCACCCTCCCATCTCTTCTCTAGTTACCTATATTAGTCTAGCCATAGGATTTCACTTGTATTCCTGTAGAGCTCCACTTTCTCCTTATTAGAATAAATCTCTTTTCTCTTTGTGGAAACATTCCATATTTTCATGCTTTCATTTGTCTCTCTGCGAGCATTTCACTTTCTCTTTTAGCCAGTTCACATTCGCCCCAAGTCATTGCTCCAAACAATAAAGAACCATGCCACATGCAACTTTCCGTAATCTTACCACAATTACAATGCGTTATTCATTCATATAATTAGTTCCAATAAAAAAATGCAGTTGTGATAATTCTAGTAAGTAAACTGATGCAATGCAGTGATAATAATAGTCATCAGAGTTGCGTAATATTTTTGCTCTAATCAAACTGTCAATGCTATGGGTTCTACCCTAGTTTAAACTGGGTTTTATTCTATCCAATAAATACGCAATGCCGGTGGTACTTGGCCTAAAACAAAATAACTAAGCGTGCATTAGTAAATGTACGTTTTGAAAACTAAAACCCCCAAACTAATTTTATAGATATTCCCCCTTAAAGCCAATGAATACCCGGGGATTTAAGTCTCCTTATTAAAACCCTTGAAGCAAGTCATGCATGATTATAGTGGTTTACCGGAATTACATTAGCACTAATTAAAGCGATAATAACACATAATGTCAGTTTTCGTATGCGAATCATGTCATTCTCAGATTCTTTTTTTAAACATTATGGTCTTCTAGTGAATTATAACTGCGTAGTTCTAATTTAAGAATCCATATATTTTTAGTACTATTCTTTTATACTCTTTAAAAAACGCATGCGGTTTTGCCTTCTTTATTAATTATATGCCTAATTGAAACTAAACCACAAAAACCCACTACAGATAAGGACATTGACTATTACAAGTTTAAGAAACCAAATACATGAAAGCGTATAGTAGTAAATGAAATGTAGAAGTTTTTATTTAAATCTTTAGCAATCACAAAGGAAACTGTGGTTCAAATTTTTATGAACCTCACAAAGCCTGAGTATATAAAATGAAGGTTTAATTTTGCAGCAAATTAGTTTGTATCGGTCGTACCTGGTGTTTTTATAGTTTCAACCTGAAAGCGAACTTAACTTGCATACAAAATTATATGCAAAACCATCTAAATGTCTGATAAATATTCATTTGCCTTGTTGGCAATTTTGACTTTTATCTTGATAGCACAATCTGGTGAGTTGAATTCAAAAAATGTGCATCTGTAAAACAAGTTAATTAAACTTTACAGAATTTATATAGTTAAGAAGTTAAGAGTCATTGAATATACCCATTTATCAATAAATTATGCATTTTGGCTCTTAGGAATGGTCTTTGCTCAATACAGGACCATCTCTCAATGTAAATCATATTGTCGCCGCTCGCCACCGGAGCTGAATCATTGTTGCCAAGTTCACGGTTACCGTGCTGATGGATACTGTCATGGAACAGGGCTGAATAAAATGGCATTTTGCAAATTATAATGTTTGATTCCAAAACATTGTAAACTTAAAAAACAGTAAAGTGCACTATGCCTCAGTTTCGATTTGGTTAATAAAGATAAACTTAAAACTTACTCAACATTCTAAATTTAAAGAAATCGAAAAAATTATTGGCATACTCTATGAACTTATATTTATGCTAATAAGTGGTGATTGTATTCTTTCTTAAAATTTTGCATTTGAGATGTCAATTACTTCAAAGCGTGACTAACTGGTTATAATGTCACATTGCACTTATTTTTATCTCATTTACTAAATAGATACGAATATTTTGCATGATTGAATGATAGAATTATCATATTGTAGTCGATTGTCAAACTATTGATTTTTATAGTAGGTGCAAAGCTAGAAACTACACAAATCCGATCATTTTACAATTACATAAAGGAACTTCAAAAAAATTTTCTTTGGAAAGTTGAATTATGAAGTATGATTATTGCATATCATGAAAACTTCCAATCATTTAAATCAGTTAGATATTTGGAAAATGCATGCAAACACCGCAACAGGTTCTATCAGAACTCCTGTCAGAATACAACTGTGCAAAATTTTGCATCATATATCTGCATGAAAACTTAATGATGCACACACTGCCATTATATGAGCGTGTGCACTGAATATAGATTGTACACACACAGGATAAATGTATTTAATAAATAGATTTCTACACAATTATTTGATTAGGGAATATAATCTTTAAAATATACTTTGACACTGTCAACTTACCACTAGTGTTGAAAACTTTAAAAGAGCCGGTGTTTCAATGTAAATGTTTAACCAAATTCTTGACCTTTGAATTTAGAGAACTATTACAGACTGTAGAAAATAACGATGTACCATAGCATTGATATAATTTGTACAATTCTAAAGTTAAACTCTCATTGTTCTGGAGCTGAGTTATTGCTAAAACAAGTTTTGCAAGTTATATTTGCTTTACTTAATAACTCAGCAGTAAATATGAATCACCTAATATATTTATTAATAAATATTACACTAACAAAATTAAATAGAGGAAAACAACAGTTTATAAAGAAGACAAATTGGGGAAATTCAATTAGCGTCTCAAAACTTTGTTTCACATAACTGATGCAACTATAATTCGTTTCAAACATGCATTACAATTAGAAAATGAATCAATGATAATTCAATAATAACTATTTACGTTACACGAGTATAGCTATTAATTATATTCACAATACTATCGTACACTAATGAGTCAACATCGTTGGCATACGAAAATCCAAAGTGATTAAATGCTTTCCAGTTCACACGATAGAATCCTTTAACAGTTCCAAGGGGTAGGGCATCCCGTGTTATTCTCTGATCCTATGAAAAAATACAAACATTGATTTTATGTCTTGAATCATTATAAAATTCTTAAGGTTCTTAGATTCTAAAATATTATTTTTGTCAAACCGAAGGGGTAGCAATATTGTCTCTTTCTGCATGGTACATGTACACTGGTGACCGAACATTTGATAGATTGTAAAGTGGTGGGTATAGCTGTCCATAAAATTTGTAGTTTTTCTGTGGTCCATAATCGTATTTTTGAAATCTACAATATCTCATGTTTTGTCCCAAATGCATTGTAGTCTTGAATGAGACAGCATTTGCAATCAGTAGCATATGGGCGAGATCAGTCTAGAATATATTGAATATCAAACCACTGTAATTAAATTAAACACTCACACCCCGAGTTCATCACGATAACTGATGGAATCCTAAGATACATAAGATACTTAGTATGCCAGTAATTAATCCCGCAGTGGGATACTAAAAGTATTTTCAGAAAAATTATTCTACTAAGAAAAAAATCTTACAAATTTAATTTGCTTTCCATCATATCCATTCATAAATGAAACCATGTGCCCACATAATGAACACGTGAAAGGAGTCAAGGTACAGAGTTTGTATTCAAGTAACCGTCTATTGTCATCAGTACCTAATCCCACTTCCTGTCCATTTAATATCATTCTGAGAGCTTCCTTCATGAGCTGTTGAAAAGCAATCAATCAGATAAAATTTGACATCATCATTTCTTTGCCGCCGTAAAATAATAGCAATAAACCTCTGATCTGACTCCAAATCCATCTATATAAGACTTATATCTGAGGTAACTTGGTAAATGGCCAAGATGAATGATCGAAGCCAACCAAAAGCTGGCATGGAACTTATCATTCAACTCTGGAATTTCTGCCCTTGCAACGGCATCAAAGTATGTGGAGAGCGAATATCCAATATAAAAAATCTTTTGATTATTGGTTTTCTGAAGCATCAGAGTTATGACAGCGGGCAAGTCATAAATGCCGATTTCATGCATGCTATAAAATAATGAATAAACAATTTGTTAAAAAATTGAGCTTAGCAAATGATAGTAATGCCTTTACTTTTACTTCCATAAACACACTTCTAAACACTTTAAAAGCTGAAGGAAAAAAATTCCATAATAATACCAGGTAGGGTATCATTAAAGAACAGAATGTTAAGAGCTATTAGTGTTGTCTATATCTTAATTTGTAACTATGTAAATTGTAAAACATTTGCTAATAATGAACATTTATGTATACTTACCTGAAATCCCAATATGCGAAATCCGTATAGGCATTCAATGTGAGATGTCCTTGTGAGTAACGCGATCCCCTGGAGTTAAACAGCCAAACTTCGTTACCAGCATTGACAAGTTTGTTGACTAAAATTCGGAGAAAACTAATGAATAAGTTTCATTTGAATCTCTAAAGCGACCAAATTGCAATTTTAATATATTAATTATACCATAATGTTTTATAATAACTAATTAAGATTCTAACTAACCAATACTCTTATTTCCAGGCACATAAAACCATACATCAGATGTTAGCATCATTGGGTGCCCTATCAATACAACTGGCTTTTTGAGTTTTGGTTGTTCGTTTTCATAACCAGTGATTCGAAACACAGTAAGTAAATATCCGTCTTTGGTTGTTATGTTGTTGTAGGTTACAAAATTAAACTTTCTCTCTTTTAATGCGTCTGGCTAAATAGGGTATCAAGTGAATATAATTTTTGTATTACACTTTCTGTAACTACATTCATAACATTCAAATTGGAGATTTTTATAATCCAAATATGTAACATATTGTAGGGGACAATTCTTGTTACATACCGTACGTTGGGAACGTCTTCCCTGTTTTCTCACTTCATCTAAATCCTGGAAGCAGGATTTAGATGAAGGACCGACAAAGTCTTCCAGTCTCGGGTAATTGACTGTGGTACCTATTGGGGGACAAACGTCGTTTTTTGGATACGGGGTAGCATACCAGAGGTTAATACATACCTTTAAAAAATTGACTACTTAAAACAGAAATAGGAAATGTACAAAAAATTAATACTGTGTAGAAAACTAAAAGGTTAATTCTCTCCATTTTTAACCCAGTAGAAACCTTCTGTAACGGTTCAACTAGCACACGCAATAACTGTGAGTTGTATATAAAATTGTAAATAATATATATCATTTATATGGTGAATGAAGTTGACGATAGAACTCAACGGGTTCCGTAACACATATAGTACCTCTAGTTTTAGTTTAGCGGAGTTATAAACTTTTATATTTTAGTTTGTTCAGAGTGACCCCTTAAGCTGCATACCAGTTACGTTCTTTCTTCTTATATTATGACAGGAAAAGTAAATTTCTACCTGTCCTTTTGCTATATTATTCAGTTTTCAGTAGAGCCGAAAGAAAACCAAATTTATGGATTGTATATTAACTATAATTACGTGGGAGAATGTATAGAAGTTTTTTTGGTAATTTCGAAATGCGTAGAAAACAAAACTTCAAATTCATTATACTAGTTCACACTAGAACTCATATTTTCACACGATTTTATATAAATTAATTTTCACTCTAAAGTGTACACTGACGAGGGAACCTCATAAAGTGCTGGTAGAGTTCAGCCTTCATACTTGGCATGTTAAAACTACATGATTAAAAATATCTTTGGGTGTATCTTTATTTACTTTTTGTGAATGAGCCTTTTGTTAAAAATTGTGGGCATTTTAGTATAGTGGCTTGCAGAATCTGTCAGTGTAATGTGATATATGTCCAACGCAGTTATGTTCGAAAACCTTGAAAATGATGTAAAACAATGTTTTAGTCACGTTTCCAAACCAAGATTTTAATTTTCAACAAAAGAAATTCCCAGGTCAATTTTTTAAAACGTCGAGAAGGGGGATTTTTGGGTCACCATGGAAATCCCATGTTAATTCCTTTAAAAAAAATTCTGACCCGCGGGGCCCAAAACTTCTTAGGCTCACAATTATGAATGCAAAGTCCATTCACAAAAAGCAAATGTGCCACGAAGCCTTCTCAATTAACAGTATTAATCGTGCAAAGTATGAAGGCATTCCGCCACCAACACATCGTGAGCGTCCCTCGTGAGTGACGAACGTAATTTTGTGTGGCAATGTATATTTACGTTATATTTAGACTGAAAATTTCACACAGTTTTAGTTAAGTATATTTTATAAATTAACTACGCACGTGCTTTATTAACTAAGAAATACTTTTTTATGTTTCATTAAAGGAAATAAATAATATGCATCGCATTAAACTGCAATTTTGGTTTTATATGTGTAGGTATCCATGATATTCACGATCTTGTCATAAACTAATGTGTCTGCATTCCTGGCATAAATGAATCCAAAGTGATTAAAAGGTTTCCATTGGACACGAAAGTAACCTTTAACTGTCCCAGGTGGTAACGCATCTCGTGTGATTCTCTGATCCTAGAAGACGTGGACATACATTTACAATTATTTACATTATATGTTTCCTCAGAAAATCTTAATACTAGTACACTTGTTTCGAACAAACCAACGGAACAGCAATGTTATCTCCTTCTCCATAAAACATGTAAACCGGTGACCGAACATTTGACAGATTATAAAGTGGAGGATACGGTTGGCCGTACAGCTTGTAATTCTGTTCGGGTCCATAATTGTACTTCTGAAACCTACAAAACCTAATGTTCTCGCCCAAATGAATATAGGACTTGAATGACACCGCACTTAGAATCCAAAAGATGCGAGCCACGTCAGACTGTAAATTAAATTTTACAACGAAAATTCACAAACAACGATTTAGCATCTTGATAGTGTCAGCGAATGGCGAAACTGACATTTACAATCAGACTATACATGTGTCAACTTGTATTGCGTAAAACAACTATATATCATAAATTTTTAACATGAGTCATGAACTAAAGAAGAAATTTTTAATTCAGCATTGTGATGACCTCAAATTCGCTAAAATTAAGTAATTACAAGTGAACATAAAAATCTTACATGATTCATTTCTAGTCCATCATATCCAACAAAAGATGAAACGATATTTCCACATAGTGCACAAGCAGTAGGAGTCAGAGTGCATATTCTAAACCCAATAAATCGTTGATTATCATCGACATCCAACAACCCAACATGTCCACGTGTCATCACATTCAGAACTTCCTTAAGGAACTGGGAGCATGTAATTAAAATTTCGTTTAGATAAAAATAAATGCAGTATCGATATTTACAAAAATAATCATATTAACCAGCGCACCTCTGACGAGCCTCCATTTCCGAGCAAGTAAATATAGGTCCTTAATTGACTCGGTAAATGCCCAAGATGAATGCTTGCTCCCATCCAAAAGCTTGTATGGAACTTATCATTCAACTCTGGAATTTCCGCCCTCGCAATGGCGTCAGTGTTTGTGGACAGCGAGTATCCAACATAAAATATCTTTTGATTGCCAGTTTCGTCCAGCATCAGATTTATGACAGCTGGCAGGTCATAAACGCCGACTTCATGCATACTACGAATTACAATGAAGAATTAGTTTAATATTATGATATGTTTGTATTTATATAGTGAGCAATGTTCATACTATTTGTACTTACCTAAAATCCCAATAGGCAATATCTGTATAGGCATTCAATGTGAGATGTCCTTGTGAGTAACGTGTGCCTCTGACGTTAGGCATCCAAACTTCATAACCAGCGTTGACAAGTTTGTTGACTAAAAATTGGGAAACAGGAAATAAACTTGTTTTAAAACTGCTTCAAAAATTTAAAAGTAACATACAATGCATAATTTCAGCTGAAATGAAATTGCAAGGAAATTAGGATTTCAGCTAACCAATGCTTTTATTTCCTGGCAAGAAAAACCACACATCAGATGAAACCAACATTGGATGTGCTAGCAACACAACTGGTTTGCCTGGTCTTATCTCCTCATTTTCATGACCAGTGATTCGAAACACAGTCAATAAATATCCGTCCTTAGTTGTTACGTTATGGTAAGTCACAAGATTAAACTTTCGAGCTTTTATTGCTGGTACCTGAAAGTTTTTAATTCACATGTGTTTTGCTTAGCACAATTGTATTATTACATATACCATTGTGGCAAAACAACCGATAGTTTTATTCAATTAAAATATTATGTGTTTCACACCGTATGCTGGAAGCTTGTTATCTGTTGTCTGACTTCGTCTAAATGTTGATAACACGAATTTGCCCCCGCAAAATCCTTTAGTGTTGGAAAGTTTATTGTGTTACCTTTTGGAGGACAAATGTCGTTTTTTGGGTATGGGGTCGCATACCACAAGTTAATACCAGGAGGTAGTCTATTACTTAAGAGAGAAATTGAAAATTCTCCGAAATTAAACCAAATGTGCAATATTAAAAGGTCAGATTTCTTCATGTTTCAAATACTAATGAACTTCCTATTGCATTAAGGAGTGAACATTTGCAGTTTTGTGTAAATATGGCTAATGTAAGCTCATAAATAAATGTACAAACAAAAGAGTAATTGTCCATCACAGAATTATAGTTGCAAGTAGTGACGCAATGCTGATAAGGTAATAATATAAGATCACTAGTTGCTCGTAATACAGATGGTGAAAAATTCCAAAATTTTTTGTATCGAGAGATCATAACTTACAACTGCAGTTAGTTTAGATGAATTTCTAAATTTTATTGTGAAGACTGCATATTTTTGCAATAACAATGTCTAGCTACCTAAATTACTGTATCTCTAATAGTTAATAATTACATGACGCCGTTGAAGGCACCACTCACACACTGATTTCATCTGTTCGATTCCAGAAAACATACTTACGTGACGCTACAGTATACATGATTACTCTTAAGCACTTTGTTATAGTTTCATGTGAATTGAACAAATACCATATTAGTCAAAATTAAATATATTGTAATTGGATTCTTTTCTACTTCCTTAGAATCTTCTCTATAATATGCACTCTGCACATGAATGAGTTAAGTGAATAAGTAGCTGGCTTCCATTCTCATTCCACTGAAATGTCTTCTAATAAACGTGCTTCCAGTGCGTGTGTGAATCGTGTGAGACATTTATAAATATGAGGTTTTGTATGATTCACATTATTCTTATAATTTTTCTATGGGTGGTGGAAACTCCTGAGACTGACTCATTTCTTTATAAACATGACAGTGTTAACGCACTCAAGTTAAGGTAGTTCAGTCAACGAACTTCATAAATGGTTGATATTAAATTAATAAAGCATAGAAAGTGTCTAAATTTTGGAGCGTTGTTTTGTAGTTCCAAACCTTAATAACAAAGAATGCAAAATAATTGGGAGAGAAAATTTTCCCTCATAGACTATAATAAACACATAAACATGGGAATATATTGAGACATTTAGTTTTGTAGAGTTTCATATATAGTTTATGACTTTCGATATCAAATTCTGTTTATTCGGACTCAGGGAACTTGTTTGTTCGTAGACGTCTCATTGTTTGGAAGTGAATTATACAAATATTATTTATGTTTATATCGCTAATTTAAAAGATCCCAAACTTTGTAACATGTGAATAAACTTTACAGCTTGCGTGTCTGAACTAGTTAGTTGCATATTAATATGAAAATACGTTGAGATAGAAAATTGTAATAAATATTATGTATAAGCTTCCAAACAGGCATTACATGGTGATGACGATGGTTACTAATGACAACAACTTCCCAAGTAAGAAATATGGTGTGAGAGTTCGCTGCACTACTAACTGTGGGAGAAACCGAAGGATACCAATATCAAAATGTTTAAAATGGCAAATCAAGATCCCACGATGTTGAAAAAATGATTTACGTGGCATGCTCCAGCAAAACTATTTTGGAACAAGATGTTGTTGTAGACAAAGAGTATGCAATAATGGACTTTAAGTTATTGACTTTGCATTTCAAATTCCGATTACTAGTGTGTTTGGAAATATATTCAAGAATTATAAGTATGCATTGCAAATATTCAGAAAAGTTGTCACAATTGAATTTGAACTAATTTGTAGGTTTAGGTCATAAAATAGCTTAAGAAACAGTTCTGCAATCAATAAGGAGGATTTTGTTTGTAAAACCTTGATGCAATATTGTATTTATCACGTCAATACAAACAAAAACATTGAAGTCGCATGTCTTGCTTAAAACTTCCAAGGTTGATAAATGTTTCTTAACTGCTAAAAAGTAAATTTTAATGCATTTCATTAGAATTTAGTGCAGTATTATTCATCGCGGGCATGGTTATGTGGATGGAAATTATATTGGATTGTTATAGTATTATGTTGTATTCATTTTGACTCAGGCACTCTTAAGAATGACAAAGTATCAATAAAACAAGAATAAACGTAAACACGAATTTAATCAACAAAGTAACAGCTTGAAACATCTTGATCACATAAACATTGGAAAAAGGATTATTGATTGAAAATTGTAATTAAATGTATTTCAAATGGCAATGGCATACTTTGAAACAAAATAAAATATTGAGTATTTTTTGGATTTTATTATGTAAAACCATATAGCTGCAATAACGCAACTCGTTTCATTTTGCTTGTAATACAAAATTATGCTTTGAGTTAGTTTCTACTTATCAACTGCAACAATGGCACCATTTATTTTTGTAACTTGCGTCTATCTGTTAACACCTCATGTAGTAATGCAGAGTGATAAACATTACTGGCCATTATTTAATTTTTTCAAGGGTTGTACTATACATTTCTCACGAGCGCTCAACAAATGTGGAGAAACACAGGAAAGTACTAGATTGGCATTGCATGATGAATTTGAAAATAACTGTCGTCACCGCCAAAATTGTGTCTCATTACAAACCCAGTGCCTTGTATTGAACCGGTCACGGACGCACTCAACTCCTTGGCAAAAGTCTTGCTACGAAGATCTAAGTCCAATTTATTTCAAGATATTTGTTTCCCTAAAGTTTCAAGGAATATGTATCTTATTACTGCCAACAGTCTCGATAAAAGATGATGGTATTACCGAGTACAAGCCCAAACACATGTGGTGGGTAACATATTTAACAGCATCTCAAAAAGTGGCAAACTACATCATCTTGCCAATAAACAAAATTACAGATATCTACGTTCCAGCTTATTTACCATGGCGTGTCATAGCATTGTCTATTGATACAAATAGTTCATCCAGTAACAATTTATTTTTAGGATGTATGACTTGTGATCATAAAGTCTCCAAAAATAGTAGACATAGCAATAGGTTAGAACGCCTAATTAAGTGCGAAGGAATGCTTTGTGAAATGCTTAGAACAAAGCTTATAAAAATTACGCCTAAATCAAAGGAGGATATTGACCATGCATGGATATACTATCATTCAAATAGAAACAATAGAAATGGACATCATAATTCGCAGCGACCTCAAAGATATGATAACGAGATGGATAAATATATTGGAGCTCACTTTAACTGCACATTGTTTACATGTGGAAAGTACAAATTACAAATTGAAAGCACAAAAAAATCACATGAGTACAATTTGTACTTCAGCTCATATGGAATTCAAATTGATGGATTAAAATATGCTGTGATTACGAGAGAATCAAAATTTGTATTAAGCCCTAATCTTTTGATCAAGCTATTTTGTCAATTTGATACATTAAGTTGGACAATTATTGCTGTAACAAATATACTAATTTCTACAATCTTCAGATTGCAAGGCTGGTCGTCCATTCTGTGGCAGTGCTCGGTACTATTAGAAATCGGAAGTGCTACCCAAATAAATAGGAATAATTTTGTTGGAAATTCTGCTTTAATCATTCAGTTGATGTTTCTTGTTTTTATTTTGAGGTCACTTTACACATCCACAATATTTTCCGATATGACATCGCCACGTGGACCAGAATACCTCCCAGAGTCAATCAAAGATCTTTCGAGTGATTCAAATAATCAAATAAATTGTTTTGTTCAATCGATTTCTTGGTACGAGTACGCAATACAGTCAGAAATAACAAAGCAATTTGCTAGGTCACGTCTCATGAATGATTTGTTAAATAAAACGATCCCATTATTTTTGGAAGTCGACAATAATATAAAAATTCTTTCAAACCCAAATAGCGAATTAATCACAACTGCAAAGTTGGATCCAAACTATGACTACGACAGATATTTAACAGTGGAAATTGGAAACAGTTATGCAATTTTGTACAAAGTACTAGAATCTGGACTCAAACATTTCCATCCACTAATTAGTCTTATAGGAAAATTGTCAGTTTTTGAAAACAATGAAGCCCCAGTGTTGACTAAAGCGAATGGATATGTTTGGAACAAAAACTCTCACTTCCGCCAATTTTCAGAAATGGCTTTGGCGACACTTGTAGAGTCCGGTGTACAGAAGCAAGTTGCATTGATGGAGGAAGTGTATACGGTTAAGTCAATTTTTATTGAATTAAAAGAAGCAGGATTACATATTCTGGATAAATATAACTTGTTCACTTTGGCTTATTTCATTGCAAGTGGGATCAGACCGGATAGTAAAAAAGGTGCAAGTGGTCAAAACATTAACGGCCGTCATATGGAAAGAAGATATTATGTTAATGACGATGAATTTAGACAAGTCAATATAGAGGAGCTTGGAGTTTTGTGGATTTTATTGTTTATCATGTTTGCAATATGCATCATAGCAATTGTGCTAGAGTTTTGTTGGATGCAGTATTCATAAAAGTGTATAAAGTACGATAATCGGATGATACTTAAAACTTTAAGTTTTTGTTTCTGGCATTTGTAAAGGAATTTTGCTGTAATCATGATGTAATTTTGGTCATTTTAAGCTTACAACTCACAATATATCCTTGTTTTAACTAGATATATTACTCATTTGTAAGAAAAGTCGAAATGAAATTAAGATCACTTGCCGAAGGGAACTGATGTATGGATATTCAATATATTTTGCTTGTCATGACTATAAAGTACCTATCAGTTCATTAGTCGGTCTAACTTGCTTCAATTATTATTTTTTTCTGCTGAAATCTTGAATGGCTTGATATTATTACTTTATTCATCGGCCATATTGTTAAACCTAGACTGCGGATGTGATAAGCAAAATTGTTAGCAAATCACTCATATTAAAACACTAACGACAACATTATTTTACAATTGGATATTATTTTCGGGGTAAAAGAGCAGCGACGATTCAAAATGAACTCGTTTGTCTAGTGTTCATTTGCATTTTTCCGAGACCATTGTTCACATTTTAATCAGATTCCGTATATCACAAACATAAGTTTATGTTAACTTGACTTGACGGGTTAAAGTAATGACATGATGGATAAAGTACGCAAAATTCGTTTTAACATTGGTGGTGCATTTCCCAAAGCCTCAAGATGAGATTGGACATTCTCATTGGTGCAATTTTGATGATGTGCATTTTTTGGAACTTTTTGCCTCATCTAACAAATTAGATAGAGGATAGAGTAGAATATTCTTCAAATTGAGTTAAATAATAAGACATTAGTCGTCTGTTACTTTAGATGTCACTAATCTTAAATGTATTATGTCACTCACAATAATGTCAGAAAGTTTTAACTTGAGTAATAAAAGCATCAAATGTCAAATGATATAAGAGAATAATAATATAAATGTTGTAAATTAGGCTTGATTTTTTGCTACAATGGTAACATGAAATCACAATTGCCTATATATGCAGTGCACAATTGCAGAGAAATGAGACCGGCAAACTATTTATGTTACGTTATGCAGCAAGGAAAGCCAGGGTCATAACTGATGAGTCATTACAAATGAACGTATTTTTTAGCAATGTTCTGGTCATCTGTAAAGGCCATGATAATGCAAAAGCATTTTACTTGATGTTATAAAAACCAATTTATCTCAAAACCATAAAAACTATGGCATATATAAAGGCGGATGAATGATGTTCAAATTCAATTTATCTTCCAGTAAACTTTATCGATTGGTGCTTTACCGATGATATAATACAACTTTTAAAAACTAATTTTTACATTATTTGGAAGTGTTCTCTGATTTTGGTTGAGTATCGACCTTTGAGTGTCAAGCATGTTTTGCCCTACTTTTTTCAAAACAACCTTATCCGGCTTCCTTTTAAGTCTGAGCGTTTTACACATTTTAGACTGCAGTAAGGCAGCCATTCCCGAGCTTGGACATGTCAAATGTACTGTGTTCATAAACTTCTCAAAAATATTTCACGAAGCTCACAGCACCTGTTGGGAAAAACGAGAGAAGGAAACGAAAGCTGAGGATAAAAAAGACGCAAAAGAGGATAAACTACCTTATCCTGTTAATGCGACGATAGAAGAGTTTGAATGGGATGATAAGGTAACATAAAGCACATTCGTATAAAAAGAGAAGTTTATCATTTTGGAAAAACCCCATTGTAAACCGCATTCTTTATTTTTTTACACAGTGCATGGAACATTGCGTGTACGAAACATTAGGAATGGTAGATTTATATCAATTAGTGCAAATACAATTGAATTAATTCTGCCTGATTTCTTTTAGTGTATTAAGACTCTTTATTGTTTAGTTGGGAAAAGATGGAGCTCTTCCGGACAAAAGTGATACAACTAAATTATTTGGTAAGGGAAAGGTTTCTGAGGAACGGTACAACCTCATTGTATCAGCATGGAATGAATGCCTAGAACTATCAGGTTTATAACAACATAATACACTAAAGTTTATGGTTAATTATTTTGTTGGAGTATTAATGGAAATAGAGCGTTACTTGTAACTTTTAGGAAAAATTGGCAAAGAAAAGAAATGGAACAAATGTAAAGTAGTGACACACCATGACCACTGCTTTCAGGAAAAACTGTTTGATGTCATAAAGACAACTGAGGTATTCTATACTTGCGAATGATTTAATGAAAGAAATACACATTATTTAAAATTTCAAGTGAATCAATCAATGAAATTATTTTGAAATTTTTTAGATCGAATGTTAGAAAAATGTGGAGGTAAACTTGATAAAGTTACCAGTGGTGAATAGCAATGTATCTACTAATTCTTTAAGAAACGACATTCTAAACACCTCTTAATATTAAAAATATTTTCGGCTGTTATGATGAATTTAGCTTGCAGTTTGAGCAATAAATATAAGTTAAACAAGTGTTACGTTTGCATTAGTTCAGTCAAACCAAAAAAGTAAAACCCTTATGAGTGACAAAAAAACACATAACATTGATATGCTTTAAGAAATTGAATACTTGAAACGAAGGTTCCACTTTTAATCTAAAACTATTTTTTTATTAGGCACAATTTTTTTAAAGGATTGCACCAATTCTTTATAATCACATAGAGGAATTTATAAATTCATAAATATATTCTTAAGCTGCATAGAGAGACTAGTCGGCAAAAACATTTGCATCAAAATTTACGGCTAACCAAATTTCTTTCTATCAAAACTAATTAGTTTTGTAGTTTTTAGATATGCATGCGGTGTTTATCTGTGTTCATTATGTATTGAATGTATGCTGTCCAGTTTTATTTCATTTTCGCAATATATGCCATACATGTCAAAACTGTCCAATATGCTAAATTATCCCGATGTTATAAGCGCTGATGTGTTGTAAAAAACTAACTTTCTGTTTGTGCCAGCCTACATACGGCTTATGCAAAGTTTCATAATGGTATTGTGCTACGAATATGAAGTGTCCGTATTTATACGTATTTTTAATAATCCAAAGTGTTTTCCATAGCCTAATGAAGTAAAATATTATTTTCACCGTCTAACGTGGTTTAAAACCTGAATTCATTTGGTGCGTACTTAGATATTTATGATTTTCTTCTATAACAATTCAATAGGTACTGGTTATGTGGTCAATCATGCAACAAGGTAATTCCTGTAAAGTAAAAGCCAAATTATCGATTGACGAGCCTTTTTATTTATCACATAATTTTGTGCTCAATCAAACTCGTGTTCTGTTCAAAACTACTAGTTTTAAGCCTTGATTAGCTCCCTTCTATAAACATGGCATCCTTTAAAATGATAATAATGCTTCTGCTTTTCCACAGAAGCCTTTCCGTCCTTATGCCCTATCAAATACGAGTGGAAACTGCTGATTCATTGGAAACAAAGGATTATTCAAACGAGGCATTTGTAGCTTATCTAAATTTAACCCAACTACTTATCCCATTCTTTTCAAGAAACTGTTTAGTTCTTATTGACAACTTTCACGAGGTTGAAATATCCGAAAACCTTCTTTTCCCATTCATACCTAGATCGGCTAAGCCAGCACATAGCAAAATGAATTTCAGGAGCATTGATAACTATTTCATGCCAAAAGAAATATGGGTTCCTATTAGCATGGCTCCATTTTTCCTCAACTTTTCGTTGGATACTCAAAACGACACATTGCGAGAGGCTTATCCATGTCCAATTTCGCCACTTTTGGGGAAACTTGACATGTCAAAACCACGAGATTTGTGTGTGTCCATAGATCTTCTCAAATTTGCTTTTTTTCTAAGCCTTGGACATGTCAGGTTCAAGTTGGGTTGTTTCAGACAGTGTCAATTGATAAAAACCTAAAAATATTTGAACACTTCACCAGAAAAGACCTCGTCACATATTCATACGGAACTCCTTCATTCCAGATATTTGTAAATACTGAAATGTCTTTGCAGTGGATCCAATTTTATAAAAATTGGATGACTGAATACCTACCAGATTTGTGTTGGACATACTGTGAACTGCAACGCACATCAGAGATTATAATCACAGTTTTACTAACAAATTCCTCTGCTCTCAAAATTGATATCCAAAAATTGCAACGAAAGGAAGGAAGGTATATGTCTGCGTTTTATGGAATACCGATTGAACCAAACCTATGGATCAACATGAAACCAGCGTCAATTATGGACTATAATTTTGCCAACTCAAGCAACGAAATACTTTGGTTTGGTCTGTTCAGCGCTGCCGATAGTAAAGGCGGAACTGAAAATTCAATAACTTCTCATCTTTCTCTTTGCTGGAATCATTACAGTGATGCTGGAACACTCACTGGAGCTCCGTTCACAAACAGAAACGACAAATTGTTTCACGCATTTGCTCACGTTCTTCATTCAGTGATGAAAAACTACACATATGTACTGGGCAGCAAAATATGTACAAATGGCAAAAAAATTCCGATTTCTCAATATAACTACCGGAAAGCTGTGGTAAATCATGCTCAAATACAATGGAAAATTGAATTTTTGCCTCTACCAGTTCTAAAACCAGCAACAAGCTTATTAGTAAACGAAATATCAACTACTAAGCTTGTATTTGTTAGCCGTGGAAAGAAAGGTATTGACAATTATGCATTTGAGGAGCTAGTCAATGTATATGACAAGCAAGTTTGGATCTTAATTTTTTGCAGTGTTTTCATATTAGTGGTTATCATTTAGAAATATGGGTGATCCAAACTATAAGCTCAAAGTTGTGCAATATTTGACATCTCTGTTGAGAGTTCTCTTAGAACAAGGAGATCCGTTTTCCAGCAGTGTTACCAATATTTCAAGACTAAGATGGAAAATTAGTGCGTATATGCTAGTTGGAATAGTATTAAGCAATGCCTACAACAATACAAATGTTTACAACATGGTCGTTCCGAAAAGTGTTTTGCCATATGAGTCTTTAGGAGAGCTTTTAAATGATAACTTTACGATTTACACGAAATCACTCTGGCATATAGTAAGCCCAAACAAATGGAATCATCAAAGATCCCTAATTTTTACAGAAAAAGGACACATAATCGAGTTAGGTCCGCAGACATTTGCAGAAAGTGCACTGATGTTTTACAGCTTAAGGTTTAGAAATGTCTTTGGGAACTTTACAAATATCACTAGCAAAACAAAGTTGCATCCAAACTTAGCAAATATTGTATTAGATTTGATTGAAATCCTTGATGTCCTACTTCTGGTGAATTATAATGACCAGAGAACGAGAATTTAGGAATTGTCCTATTCTTTAATACTTCATCTATCGCAAAATGGTTTGACTTGT
>JAQIXX010003900.1:0-17924 GCA_034700605.1 Willowsia nigromaculata
TTTTCTATCTTTTCTTCATTCTTATCCTTATTTTCCACCACCTTTCAACTTCAGCTTTCTCCTCACTTCTCTTCGCTCTTCACAAATTAAAAAAGCATCAAGAGTCGGCAACAACATCTTCCTCTTTAGTATTAGCAAAAAGGGGAAAGGCGAATGGCCTATGATGATGATACGGTAGAGTTACCCACACACAGGCATACAATGGACGCGCATTAAGCTGATTTGATAATGAGAAATCCTCCTCACTTCCGGTGAAAAGAATCATGTATGTGTTGTGACTTATCCTCCCATCGTATCAGTTTCACATTTACAGTTAAGTTAGCTTAAAAAGTTTTTTTTTCTCCAAGATAAATCTCCTTCAATTTACTTTACTCCAGATGAACTCACACAGTCCCGCTTTATTTTATACTTTGAGAAAAAACTTTAACTTTTTTCTTTCCTTCAAAAAGTTCGAGCTGGACAGACACACAAACACAAAGAGACTGGTTTTAGGTGGCCATCTCAGTCGTCTCCCATAAAAATACAATATTATTTACATACCTGCCCACACGACGTTTAAATATATACTATACATATAGATAGCAATAAGAAAATGAGGATGAGAGAGAAAGGACAAAGTTTTTTACTGCTTTTTTTACGGGTTCGTTCCCTCCAGTTATCTTTCACCATAAACGCACATAGAGTGCACATAGGTATGTATACACACAGTTCGCGATACTAATTACCAAAAAAAGTAAGAAAGGAAGGAAGACAAGTAGGAATAAAAGGAGGAAAAAAACTTTTTCGTTTCCCATTATCAGCATCTCGCGCTCTTCTGCTTTCTACTTTTTTCTCATTTCTTAAAAAAATCCTATATTTGAAAGGGAATACTGGAAAGTAAAATTATAGCTGGTGAATGAAGGGAAGCGGAAAGTACATCAAAACTATCAAATGTTTTTTCTACTATTTACCGAAAAGTTATTGCTTCGAAGGTGAAAGACCACTAGACCATCATCGCATCATCATCAGCAGCAACATTGCAGAAGCTGCATTATTATTACATGGTATTTTCAGACGAGCAGAGAAGGCTGCAAGAAGAGAAAATTTGCTCTCATGAACCAAAAAAATAGTGGTTCGGTAAGTTTGTGTACTAGTCAGTTTATATCCGTTCCAGCCATTCCAAATACTTAAATACTCTTTTGAGAAGTATCAGTTTTTTGCAGGGATTTTCAAACAAATCGATTATTCTTCATCTAGTTTCTCCTGTTAGCAATCAGGTCGGGGTTTGTACACAAACTTGGTATTTTTTATTCTTAGAGTAGAATAAAAAGAGGTGTACCACCAGAGGGCAAGTGCCTGTACTTACGTAAATATTATGTGTAGGTATAATGCTTTTGTTGGGCGAGATGAACAATTTGAACAATGAAGAAAAATCCAAAAGTAAGTCTCCGTGAAGAAAACGACTAATACAAATACAATATGGTTTTCAAAAAATCTGTGGAGGGGCTGTTCATTTAATATTTTACTGATATCTCCTGTTGAAAGTAAATTTCTAGAAATTTCGAATGTGGTCTCCAAGTTTTAAAGTGAATGCTGCCAGAAAGTAATAAGTTGAAGATTGCAGGAAAAACGCGAGAAAAGTGTATCCGGCAATATTGGTTTTGCTGAACTGGTTTGGTTGTTACCCTAAAGCTAAAAAGCCTCTCTTCTCCAAAAAACTTGTGGTATTAGTTGTTATAATGCTATATTACTCGGGTGATGCTCTTCCCCAAGAATCAGTAAACGAGAGGGGGTGAGACATGTACATAATAAGTATTTGGAAAGAAAAGGAGCACAAATAACTAATTTATCACTAGCCACCAGAAGCAGATGCTCCAGAGCACATCATCATCCATGTGTGTACAGTCCAGTCCACCAGTTCAGTCTACACTTTCCACACATACACGACATGCTAGTGATCAACCAACAGGAGAAAGCGTAAATAAATAATAAAAATACCAATAAGAGATATACCTAACCATGTTCTGTATCCAAAAGAAAAAAAACTATTGTAGTGTGTAACTATCATCAAGCCTTTGCCTCTTTTTTTATGTGTGTTCACAAAAGAATTTATTTTCTTTTTCTGCTTTCCTTACCCATTCTTTTCCATGCAATCTTATCTTGACTAGCCATACATTGTACAAATAATGCACACACATTCAAATGGTGGAAATCGAAATGTAACAAAAATCACATAGTCAAAGTCAACCAAGAAGAAGGAAAAGAGGAAACTAATGACCATCACCAAATGACCATCATCGATAGCCAGAAGAATGTATCAAGCAAAGCATGACTATGCAGCTTGGTATGAGTTTTCCTAGAGTTTTTTTGTCGTATGAGCTACCAAATACCATCATCACCATTAGTAGTACTCTCTAAAGCCAAACCTAAATGAACTCTAACGCGTGTCCTGAGGAAAAAACTCGAAGAAAATGATCACTACTAAATGGAATGAATTTTGTGGGGCTGATGCCTTTTTCAGAAGATCCGAGAAATTTATTCCTTTTTTCTGTTGAGAAAAAAAGCACAAAAAAGGAAAAGATTATTTTCTCCATCTTTCACATTGGTTTACTCACTGTGTAATGCGGTACCTTATAAAATTCTGTTATCCTCTAAGGCTTCTTTTAGATAAAAAAAATATATTTTTCGGCACTACTCCAAAAATTCCAGCTCATCTAATCTACGACTAGAGAGCACTGTGCCTACTGCCGACAATCGGCCATTTTCTCTTTAGAATTTTTCTCACTGGACAGGACCGGGCGCAGTGGACTTGTACTCCCTAGGATCCTCCTTCTATCGAGTCCTTCAAAAATGCGTTTTCTTTGCATTTTTCTTTGATAGTGCTTTCTCCTTGTTCCCATTTCTCTGACTGAAGATTGTTTTGTATACCCACTATTGCATTATTGCAAAGAGTCGCCTTTGGCGAATTTATATCCAGTTTGCTTGATATAAGAATATCATCAGTAGAAAAGCAAAACAAACAAGAAAAGCAAAAGGTAAGGTATACATCCACATCCCGAGTACCATTATCATAACAAACTGCTAGAAAAATGTGAATTGTGTTGAGTTTCTGTTTTTCTTGATTTTCCGTTTGAATTCACCACTTGCAAGCAAATATTGAAGGACATGGTCGCATACCTAAACCAATGATACAGGTTCAAATTTCAAATCATGTTTCTGCAACGTGAATGATTCTTGTGATGATATGACTTGCAATTTTGTCGAGATAGTCTTTTTCCTTTTTTAGTTTGCACTTCTGATAATGGCTTTTGCGAAAAATCCCACAAGGCAAAGAGGAGCGAGTAGAAATGCATGTCACTACATTGAGCTGACTACTACAAAATGGTTTCAAGGAGATTGGATTCCGGTGTGAATAGGAAAAAAGGAGTTTTAGAGCAATGATGGTCGTAATGATAATAGTATAGTGTGTGGTGCTTGGAAGCAAAGAGGAGGGTCACTTTTTGTTCGCATTGCCAAGCAGTGAAAATTGCAAGGAAAATTGTCATATATTTTTGCATTTGGTCAGCACAGTCATGAGATGTGATGTGTGTAGTTAGGTACAAAATACAAACTTAAAATTCAGATTTCTGGCTCCACTCGAGGGCCTTAGATACTTTATTGGCTTTAGTGTCGAATCGAGCTCGCTGGTTTGGCTTGTTACTCTGACTCGACTTGTCCATTATTGCATTACGTATATAGTGAATTTGCTGCTTCAAAAATTCTTGCTAAAATAAATATACGAGCGTTTTGTTGGCCAGATTCCCAATGAATTCTCACAGAGTCTAAAATCCGTCGATTTGCCGGGGGAATCCAAGATCAAAATAGAGGACTAGTCATTAGTACCGATGTGTATGGGTAGAAATGAGAGAAGGCATAGGCGCCATACGATTCAGTAGCCACCGCCACCACCATCGTCAATATTAGCATTACATTAGCGCACGCATTTCTGATAGCATGCTGTTTTTGCACTAGAGACTTCCTAGCGGTTCGACTGTACTTATCTTTAGGAAAGACAAATGATTTTCCTTAGGCGCAGTCATCATTATGTATGTGCATAATTTTTATTACTGGCTGAAAAAACGGATTCACAATTCTTTGACTTGGACATTGAATAAAGAAAATTGGACAGCGGCAAGAAAACGACTGTGCGATGTCAGCACCTACGTTATTTTCAACAACTGGGTGGGAGTACTCGCAGTCCATATCGCAACGTCTGTCAATCAATGCGAGAGAGAGCGGAAACAAAGAGGATGAATTAGAATTGTCATAGATTAAAGTGAAGGAAATGTGGAAATACTACTACATATCAAAATATATTTATATGACCTTATAATATGACTTCCACTTCCTCTCTCCCATTTCTGCTAGTGTTCTTGTTTTATTGAGGATAACGGACATTGATGAATATGTATGTATACATGAGCTCACGGTTTCTCATTCTCACTTCTCCCAATTCATCCATCTATTTATATCCAACTACAAAGGAAGCAGTCATCCATCCGTCCAATAATATATTGTTAGACGGATCGACCACCTACTAAGGCGGCACGCACAAACCATTCGCTACGTATATTCGATAGTTAAGAAAAAGGGTATCCTGAAAGGATAGATTTCTCTTTGTTTTATTGATCTCTGACATTTCTCCAATTCTAATACTGGTAGTATAAGATAGCAAACACACAAAGAATCATACTAGTTGTGAGGCACAAGAGTGTATTATTCCGGAAAGCCACGTTTTTTGCTTGTTCAAAACTCATACTGTGTATAGCAATGGAAAATGCGATAAAAAACTATCTGGAAAGGAAAAGAAAGACGATGAATGAGGGAAAGCAATGGAAAGAATAGAACTGCTTCTCACTTTTTTTCTTTCTACTCTCTCCAGCGAGATTCGTTTCGTTTTGAGAGTCCCATGTGAACTCGTTTCTTTTGTTGTCTTACCGTTTGATTTAGAGCCATGACACTTGGGTTATCAAATTATGTCTTTAAGGTGGTGGTAGTGGTATAAGCGGTGCAATGCAAGTATTTATATACATATATATGTGCTTTCTCTTTTAAGGTCCTAAAAGAAAATTGAAGGAGCATCTTTCATCTGTCATGTGTTTACGAGCCCGTAGATTTATATGTAACCCAGTCACAAGAATGCAATACATAAAAACGAGAGATAAAAAATAAATAAGAAAAGTAGGTTGAGTCAAAGCATATACGGGTAGCGCAAACATTACCTTGCCACATCGCTCTTCATTTTTGTCTGAGGCAGTGCCGGAAGTTGACACTGAGTTGCAAAAAGAAAAATGACAAGACCAGAACTAAACTAAACCAAGGACGTAGGAGAGCCTGTCGTCTTTGCTTTTCCATTAACCTGATAAAATCACATGAATGCAAAACTCGGAACAGAATAATTTGTAAACGATGATGTAAGGTAGTATACAGGTAGCTGCAATAAGTGCACTTCTGGATTTCATTTTGATGCACAGGACAAAAATTGAGAAAGCATCATGGAATAAAATTTGTGTCAAGATACTGCATATCAAAAGGAGCACAGAATCGCATACCATGTGAATGCTGAAATATTACAGCATAGAGAAAATAGTGTGACGGCTTTTAAAGATCTAACAAACCTATATCTCTAAAAAGCAGAAATTTTCTCTGTCAAGTTTGAAGAGTCTACTCTACGTATGTAGTAAGTATAGTGAAATGCAATGCATTAGTTGCACAACACAACGAGTACCAGTAGCAAACGAACGGTCTGTAACGAGCGGCGAATCATTCCAACGATCTGTAAAAGAATGACCTTTTTTCCCTTTCATCTTCCTTTCAAGTGCTCTCTTTTCTCATTTCGTTAGGTCACAATTCTCAGAGAGAAACAAATATATTTTCTTTCATTCGTTCATTTTTAAAATGAAAGGTGCACACGGGAAAACCAAGGAGTCGTCGTCACATGGTGGGTTTGCAATGGCTGGTGGTTTGGGTTGAGTAAGCATCTAGGTTTCTCTATGCATGTCTATCTTACCCAAGTGCACACTTTTTTTACGGACACGGAGAGATAGGCACCATCAGGATGGCAGGCAGAAAGAGAGAGACAAAGATTTATTTTCTGACACTACGACATAAGAAGAGCGACATCCAAGAAAAATATATGGTTTTCTTTTTCTTGCGAGTCCAATCGATAATTTTTTTATCCAGGAGAACCCCACGTATACCCGTAAAAAGCACTGGAACGAGTTTTTTCTCTCCTGTTCACAGTAGTTCATTTAGAAGAAGAGTTAGCATTCCAAGATTGTTAACACTTTTTTCCTTGCTATTTTTGTTCCTCCGTAACTCATCGTCCCGTACGTCCCCTTCCCTCGTCTTTTTCTTTTCTCTTTGAGAGACATGCATTCGCAGAGGTATAAAAGATCTCTCTTGAAGAAATCTGCTCTTAATTCAATGAATGTAAAGGAAAAAAGGAAACTCTGATGTCGTTTTTTAGTTTATTTAAGAAGGAGATTTCAAGAAAGGGGCTTATATTTTATAGAAAAAGACTAATAAACTATTTCTTCCTTCTTTTTTTTCTGCATCACTCCCCTTCTCTTGACTGAGAATAGTTATGTGAGCTCAATCAATAGAATAATTCATGAGAGTGCAAGTTATTTACTTTTCCAAAAATCTCGAGTTGAGATTCAGCTGGAAGGACCAAAAATGTACTCATTTTGTCGGAGATATCCAACAAACTTCTCTTTATATCTATACTTAATATTTGAAGTTGTATTGAAATAAATGGGGGAAAGGGGAGATGATATTTATTAATAGTGCTAGCATTGATTTTATTTTCTTCAAAGATTCAACATATATGTGTATTTTTGTGAGATTGTGTGTACTCTAACTTGATATGATTTTCGGAGACACTCATTCAGAAATATGTGCAGACAAAAGTCGTACTCATGCCAGATTCAATTGGTCTTGGTAAATAATACAGGAAAAGAAAGTTTTATGGAGTTTATTTTTCGATTAGTTGTATAGTGTATTGCGTATATTTATAGCACAGATCAATATACAGTTTTTAGCTCCCCCGGTTGCCTTTCTTTACGAGATCATTTTATGTTCATCTTCTTTCTTTCGCTTCACACTTTCCTTTTTTATTATTATTTCTCCAATGTGCATTTGATTCTTGGAATTCCCTCTTTTCGAGGAATGAATGACATGTTGGAGAAATCCATTAGAAAATCCATTGCTCTTTCAGTAACCAACCAATGCCAACCCTCTCGCACAACTTTCTTCGCAGTTGTTGTCGTTCTTAAAGTACTTATCGCTCACTTGTATTTTACAAGCTGATGAAAACAACCGGCCATTTGGAAATGAGGGATCAGACAACCTGTCACTCATTCCCTGTTTATAGCTCTGCCGGTCGTTCTCATTTACTTTTATTTCGTTTCACCATCCAAATTCTGGCAAGCCAACAAGACATGGTGAGCACAAATGCACAAATATAAATGTATATAATGTGTTTGGAAAAAAAAAATTACCAAACCAAGAGACATTATGATTCCATCCTATGGATATAGCTTTTTGTTAACAACCGGGAAAAAGTTTTAGTGCACTGACATTCATAGAAGCACGCTATGCAGTTTCTTAAACGCCTTTTTCTTGTGGATTATTGTTCCCGTTAATACCATCACCTCTGCCACATGTCCATTCGCCCGGCATTTTAACTGCTCGCTTCAGCTTACTGTGGCAATAAGCCATTCATAAGGGCATTTCATATGATATAGTCATCATGATGATGGCGTGGGGTAAAAATTACACATTTATTTGTTTGGAGTATAGACAACAATGTATCCTTTGAGGGGAGCATAAACGAAACTCTATCTTTTTTCTCTATCTAATACTCAGAACAGTTATGCAAACCATTCATATACAAAGATCTGTGCGTGGGTGTACAAAGAGGAGGAATTTACGCGGTACACTGACTGTAATACTCAACCGTAATGCTAAATGCACCGAAGAAGAAAGTGAAATTACAACCAATTTGGTTCCACTGCTTGAGAAGGGGAACAAAAAACCTTCATTTCAAGCAGAATGTTTCATTTCACTTAACCTTCACAGTTGCCATTTTCAACAAGCATATTTTCCACCCAACCATATACATCGGCCAAGCCCTTTAAGCCGCCTCACTATGTCATTCATTATGATCATCATTACATTGCTCGCTCCAGCTTTGATGCGACCACTCCCACAACACTGGGGATTGAGGATTGTAAATGTTAATGGAATACACACGCACTACACGTCTTGTACTTTCTTTTCTTCTGATAATTATTTTCTTTAAATAGATACTACGCTATTCTCTCTTATTTTCTCATCATCTCACTCATTCATCATATCGATTATTTCTCCTCTTTAGTTTCCCCTCTGCTCCAACAAAGTTGCCACTTCTTGTTTCTTCTGCTCTACTGCTTTTCCTTTTGAGGTTGTTCTTCTGGAGAAGCGGCATCACGACAAGAATAAGTAATACAATGACGTACGCGTAGTACTTCAAAAAGATGCTCTACCACAACCGTGCAAACTAAAATCTATATGGAGAAAAAAATGAATGAATGATGTGTGTAGCTTGTATGTGTGTTTGTAGCTCTGCTAATGCAATAATAAGAAATGCAGCAACGCAATCCCCAAAAGTGGCACACGGCAAAAGAGCGGCAGAAGATAGCATTAGCATTACACAGCCGAAAATTCCAACACCAGATCTCATTTGAGTACGCTTCGAGAATTCGTAAAATACCACTTCAATCTTTTCCCTATAAAATTGCATCGCAATCAGAAAGGCGTACTGATAACTATATTATGCACATTTTCCACTCGATTCCAATTTTCTTTCTCTGTGGACTCCCTCCTCCATGTACATGTCTGAAGTGTGCAAAGTACTCGAAATTGCGTAGCCTTTCAGAGCAGAACCCAAACACAACGTCAGAAATTAAATTTGTTATGGTGGGAATTGGAAGCGCGGCCAAGGTCAAAAGGAAAGCGATGGATGCAGAATGTAACGAAGTTTTAAATATAGTGATCGCCTTAATGCGAGAATGATCGAATGTATTCTGTTACATGTGTGGTAGATAAAAATTTGGATTTTCCATCTTTTGTAAAGAGAAATCAAGGTAAATAGATTTTTCTAAAACTTTCTACTTCTAATGGCTAGTCATGGCCAGGCGAGTTATCCAAGTAAATAGGTCAATATTTTCCTCATAGTCATAATATAATATTCGTCATAAGTATGCATAACTATGATTAGCCTGATTTACTCTAAAGTTTCCCTGTGCATTTTGGTGTAAGCCAAAATATGTGAGTAGGTATATGCATGTATTACATAGAAACATTACGATATATTTCGGAGGCGCTTTCCTTTCTACCGTTAATTATGAGGCAAAATTGAAATTCGATATTGTTGGTGATGATGGTGATGGTACCCTGTCAATAGCTTGATTTTAATAGGCTATCTATGTCATTATCCTCATTAGTCATTACTGCACCTTATGGTAGGGTACAATAAAACAGGTCTATCATTGTTGTCGCTTTTTCAAAAAGCACAATATAAAAATTTCAGTAGTTGATATAAAGTCTATATATCATTCAAAGAATTTAGGTCGCTGTTGAAATACTTTTTCAAACGAAACCTCTATCTAACATCGCCTCGAAAATGAATCATGAATCGCTTACGCATCAAATTCCTTTCTTCCCTTTCACTCACTCACAACAAGAGCGGCAGTAGCGGCAGGCAGAAAGCCCATGAAATGGAAATACATAATTTTGATTTGATAAAAGGAATTGAAATGGTAGAACGGGGAAAATGTAGTAGGTTCACGTACAACGTATTCACATACACCATGAATTGAACAAGAAAAGTATCTAATACAGTTACTGTATTCATTGCACGTCAGCATCGTCATCACATCATTCTAAAAATGGTAATCAGATGTCTTTCACCCGCTACAACAACGTAGCAAGTGGGCATCTACTCACATCACAGAAGAAATAAAACGTGGAAAACGTATGCGCTTTGAATTCAATGGCGTGTGTTCTTACTGACGTCAAGTCAGCCATTCCCATCATCATCGTCATTACTTGATCACCAATATAGCACTACTGCTCGAAAATGAATCATGAATCATCACGGACTTTTCTTGTTCAAAAGAGGAAATTACCGTGATTGGTGTGCCGACCGCATTCCTAATGGTCGTTCGTCTCAGAGAGTAGAGCGCACAGCTTGCTCACTTTGTCGAATCGTATAAAATGGTTACATAACATGTAATAAACTTTATCAGGAGAAGAAGAAAAAAACTGACTTTTAACAACCAGATATATATACTGTCCGGTCATGATGATGATGATGATGATATGTTGGTTGTCTGGTATGTTGAACAACAATAATAGAACTCATAATGAACCCAGAACGTTCACTTTTTCTGTGATGATGCTCATAATGATCTACTGCTGCTTTCTGCAGAAAAAAATGTCTATACATCAGCATCAAGCCTGGTGGTCATAGCTTTACCATTATTTATTATTTTCTAGAATGTGTTCTGACAGGCCACCATAATACCATCACAATCTTGTAGAGAATTACTTGCTTGGTGTTGTTCACTTTCCTGTTGTGTGTCCAGGGGGCATATCCGGCAAAAAAGGAAACTATGTAAGCTTACAAGCTGATGACAGCAAAAAGTATCAATATAACTTTACACTCAAGAAGCAATGTATACTATGTTATGTGGACTATCTGGCAAAAGTGGTTCATCGAATGGAGCAGTCCACTGGAGTTAAATTTCTTTTGTTACACCGCCAACGCATAATACGAGAAAAGAGTACATTGTCAATGCCAAAACACACAATAAGCATTGAAACTGAATAAAAAAGTCTCCACAATAGCTCCTATGCTACGTATGTGGACGAGAGAACAACAAAAACACGCGGTGGTGGTATGGCTGTTGTATTGGTGTTGATAGACAGGCATAGCAAAAAAAGTTCTTTGTAGTTTTGCTACTGTTTTTTTCTCGATGCAAAAGAATCAGACCAAATTATCGTTTGGAATAAGAATTAAAAGGGAAGCAGAATTGGAGACCATGTGTAAATGTATAGAAATCAAGTGGCATTTCCATTGTTGAGACTGTAAGTAAGTTTTAGACCTAAAGTTAAGGGTCTGCAAATATTGTGTATAACTTTCACTACCTGGTTTACAGAACATTTTCATTCAACAAAGTATGCGAAACTACCAAACATGCATAGGTACATGCGTACAGTCAAGAAGTAGTGATGGTGGTGGGATATGGTTGCGACCGGAGAAAGCAGAAAAAGCGGGCGACTCTGTGTACAGTATTTATTCCCTAAAGCCATGCATAAAATATAAAGCGACCATTTACAACATCCTGTTTTATGTCCATTCTTGTTTGAGCAGTAAAGCAAAGCAAGCACTGAAAAAGGGAGAGAGAGATGTGTGGTGGTGGTAAATAGATATGGTTTTTATGTGGAGTGTGTAATATAATACATTCATGTGAAGTGTACTATGCGGTCTCAGGAAATCGGAACCATGCAAAAAATGTATTCATTTTTATCATACATTGTGCTTCGCGATGTGCTATCCATGCAGGATAAAATGAAGTACTCACTGAAATATAAACATACCTAATCTATTCACACAGAGTGAAAAAGATCATCGCTATTGTATGAAAAGTGCTCCAACAATAAGTTTGTGCTTTTAGAATCAGAATGCCGGCAAAAATGAAAGGCTGTACTATAACAAAACACTCAAATGTTTAAAACTAACCAATAATATAGTGGAATTCACAATCATAGATGAAGTATTTTGTATGTTGGAAAATGAAAGTGAAAGCAGAAGAGTTTTGGAACTGACTTGGAGTTTTAGGAGTAAAAGTTTTTTGTAGGAATAAAGAGAAAAGGCTAAAGCGAGCACACAAAAATCCAGAAATGGAGAGTGAGGAGGATCCGAGGACAAATTACAGCTCTTGAATTAATGCTTTTTATTCGCCATCCACTTTTCATTTCATTTTCCATGAAAATTTGTTCTCCTGCTTTCTCTTGGCTAAGAATGGAGTGCTCCAACAAGCAATAGTGAAAAACGACCGACGAGAGGCTAAGAGATGGAGAGGGAGGAATGAATGAGCACAGAATAGATTGAAATAATATGGGACATGCAGAAAAAATAAAAGCTTTAATGATGCGTACATTCATGGTAAGAAGAAAGCAGAGAAAAGGATAGGAGAAGATTCCACTAAATCAGTTTAAATTAAATTGCATGCGCTTTCTTGTTGATCAGAATTCCAATGGGTTGGCTACAGCCAATAAAATAGACTAAAACAAATGAAGATGAAGAATAAGGGGTTTTGAGAGATGAGCTTTTTGTCTTTGTGGTCTTTCGATACAGCCTACAATACATATGCTTATTATACCATACAAGTGGGACAAT
This sequence comes from Willowsia nigromaculata, assembly GCA_034700605.1. Lineage (NCBI taxonomy): Eukaryota > Metazoa > Arthropoda > Collembola > Entomobryomorpha > Entomobryidae > Willowsia > Willowsia nigromaculata. The sequence continues at coordinate 12,467 of JAQIXX010003900.1, forward strand.
GCATTGCTTCTAAAAAGTACATCTCTTTTCTCCTTCTATTCTTCTCTTTACTGCTTAACGAACACTTTTTTAACCATGCAGTCAAGTAACACGGCGTGCAGACACACTGACGTGCCGTTCCTGTTCCTTTTGACCTCTTCTCCTCTGATTTTGTTTGCTTGCAAAGGAAACTTTCTTTTTTTTGCGCGGTTTGTGCCCCTCCTGCTGCTTCTGCTTCCATAATAAGCTTCTTCGAACCCACTACAAAAAAGCTAAATATCTACATTCTGTTTTGTATGCGCATACCATACAACCGTAGCGGGGTCGGCGGCCTTCCCTTTCTTCTCTACTTTTTCTCTACTTTTACTCCCTCGTCTGTGGGTATTCCTTCATTTTTTGGCAGACTAACCGAAAATCATCATCATATATTGCATTTTAATACGGGAGCAGTATAGAAGCAAGTTTGCACCGAGATAACAAAATAGTCCAAATGTTACAACTGAATTGTCCTCTAGTGCTCCTCAAACCAGGGGTAATAACACAATACAAAGGCATATAAAACAGACAAGGAAATCATAAAGACAAAGGTTCACAGTTGGATGTCGTATGTGTGCTCTTCTTCAAAAAGTATAAAACGGGATTTTTTTCTTCTTCTAAAGAATGGAAAACTTATTTTCTGCAAGTGAGGGAACAATGAAAAAACGCAAAAAGAAAATTGTAAAAGTGAGAGGATGCATTTTACTACCTTTGTCTGCTCCATTCTACAACAGTTACCTACATACATTTCCATATTATGCATAGGTGGGTGGAGAAAGTATATTTCAAGATTCTACTGTATGTAAATCTCATGACTTAAGAAACCATTTTAAAAGAGATCTTGACTATATAAAACAATTGAAATAACATAGTGGATGTAATTCCCCTTATTATATTTTATAACATATTCTTAGGCAGTATATGATAAGCATGCGTCATAATGCCTTGTGTGTGGTATACAGTGCAGGAGGAAGTACACTAGTAGTGCCGTAAAACCAAAGGCACTCTGGCTTTCTCTTAATTAAGAGCTAAATTTATGTCCCCTTCACTCGTTACTACTACGATCTTGTGAGTTATCCAACACACAGTAAAACACACTGCCAAGCTGGTAAAATGGTAAAATACTTGCTCCCCAGTTCCAAAATGTGTACAAAAAATCAGGAGTATAGTTTTGGGTTGAATGGCATCATCATCTTTGGAACGAGTAGGAAAAAAACTGGTAACAGAGCACTGGTGGCAGCAGCAGTTAGTGAATGGATACTCTGTGGTTGGCTGGGGCCAAGAAATAAGGAGCTAAACGTTGTAATAACCCTTTAACATTTTCTTCGGGAGCAGGGAGAACGCAGCAGCACTTTCCAAAGAAACATGAGCTTATTATCATATTACACATACATATTTTGAGGACGAGGACAACGCCACTGTGGGTGTCCACGTCCTCGTATATTTTTTTCCTGTTGGGTGGAAAGAGAAAGGAGGAGAAAAGCAAAGGGAATTAAGAAATTTCAAGCTGGTGGAATAACTCAGGACAAGGAGGCGGATGTGTAACTGCACTGCAGTACAATGGTAATTGCTGCTGTTTGGTTCTAGAGAGTGAGAGGATCTCTTTGTGAAGAGGAGAAGAGCAGCTATAAAATAAAATAAAAAAGGTGTTCGTTGTCTTCCTCATCTCTTCTAGCTTGTCCTCCACTGTGTTTGTAACGTCGCCATCCTGTTGGATCTTCCCCATATAAAAAGGGTTTGACCATGTGTCACAATAAATTGGGTGAAAGCTCTCCACAGAGAGAGAAAGAGAGATGAGAATTGTGTGGATGCGGGGAGTAAAACATTTCGAAAGAGAGGAAAATGAAACCGTTTTAGTGAAACATCAGGAACAAGATGAGGACAAACCGAAATAAAAAAGCGTGTTTAGTGTGAGCAGTAGCAAAGTAGTAGTACACACATGAGCACACTTTTTTCATGAAAAGTTTTTGGATGAATTCCTTAAAGTGTCGTTTTGAGATTTGAGCGGAATGAGGAGACTACAAGATCGTTTTTATTAACAGAATAAAACTTCTATATAGAATAGTTACAAGTACACGACATGAATTGAATGCGATGTGTGAGAGCGAGAGAGCTGAGGAAATATAATGTGAAGAGAGAAAGCAAGTTGAATCGTCATTATGGCTGTGGTAGCTACAACTGAACAATAGAGAGCTAATAGGACATTGCCTTCGTTGCTACTGCTTTGAAATTTCTTGTCTTGTAGCTGACCACTCTGTAGGATAAAAAAGAAAGCAAAAATGTTCGAGATTTTCTCTTTTCAAGTAAGCAAGCTACATATAGTTAGCTTTATTTGAAGCGTAATAAGAAAAACGTAAGAAAATATAGGAAGGGTTAGACGAGCCAGAGAAAAAGGACGTTGAATAATGCAAAAGCACAGCAAGAGGAGAAAGGATACAGTGGCTTATTTTCTTTTCTTCTTTTCGCGTTCACTTTCACCATTTCCTACTCAGCAATGTGTAATAATAGTAAAGATAAGAAGCGAGAGAAAACTTGTGTGTATGTGTGCGTCTGATTGTTTGAATGTGCGAGGAAAAAGAAAAATGAGAAGCAATAAGATGTTTTGGTTGAGACAGTTTTTCCTCTATTTTTGGAGAACTTTTCCCTCCAAAGAGAAACGAAAATAGCATTCACACGGGAAGAATGGAAGTATAATGTGGTATAATAACATAATAGGCCTAATGGGTCCGCTTTCACCTTTTCCCAACTGAAAACCATGAGGAGACCGGTCCATTTCTGTGAAAAAATATGTTATAGTTCCTCTGTGCCCTTTCCATTTCTCCAGTGACTGGTTGGTCATTCCACCACCAACAGAATAATCATCATCATGTCCCCCACTGCTCCTCGCTTCCCTCTCCTCCATACAGCCATAGTAGTTTTCATTTTCTTCCTCCATTTCATTTGAAATGACCGTTGCGTTATGGCATTTTAAATGGTCCACTTTTTTAAATGGGGAGAGAAAGAGATATGTACATGCATCTTTCTATTAAGTCAATAGAATACGTATATTATAGTCGCTACTGTCTGTGAGGCGTAACCATATTCTTGTGGAGAGAAGAGTGGGCACTTAAACACAGGCAAAAGCTTAAGCATAGACATAAATGTAGACTTGAGAAAATTTACAGCAAACTTTTTTTCTTCCGTTCTCATCATTTCCCAGTAGTCAAGGTCTTTCCTATCGTTTTCATTGGTAAAGTGTCCACGTAAAAAGCGGCATGTTTGCTCGCTTTGATGAAATCATTTTATTTCACAGAAAATGTTCCCTTGAAAAAAGGGTTTTTGCAAGGGTTGCATGTTATAAAGATTATGATGATGACCTACTCTGAAGGTGCTTCACTGTTGAATGTCGTGAGAATAGTTTGTCTCTGTACGTTTTATTCCTATAAAAAAGCTCAGTGAAAACAGCACACAGAAGACTCATGATCAAACGGGTTTATTCCTGTGTCATGTCGCAGTTTTATGGATACTTCGTCCATTTACTGCAGAGACAATGGTCTGTGGAAGAAGAACGGCTAACGACTAACCGGTTTTATTACCTAATATTATTAACACAATGCTCATATTCTACTACGAACTGCATAAAATGATTCCACATTTTAGTTAAAGTGGGAAACCTACGACGTAGTATGACATGCATAAACAAGTCTGGAGGACAAAAATATGGACGCTTCGATTTTCCTTCTATTTTTTTCTGTGAAACAAGTGGACCGGATGACATGGTTGCTGAAATGTGTCTAGCTGTATTTTTAAATGGAGTACATACTTGTTTGTTGGCAAAGGCAGAAGTGCAAAAAAATTTATTCCGGAATTATGGTGATTGTTGGCGTTTCCAATTCTTATAGTTCCGTCATCCTTGCTTGCCAATACATGCATATGGTCAGAAAGCAATTGAGATATAGACAGAAACGGGAAGAAGCACTTAACGTGAATGATGTAATAATATATGGATGTAGTCAGGCAGGAAGTTTGTGAATCATTGAGCGTTTCCGCTGTCCTTACTTTACTACTAGGTACTCATGTTGGTCTCGGGAATAGCATGAAAGCTTACTATAGAAGATGAAAGCAAATCAATCATAGTTCTATAGTGGCAAATTCAAATGCACTTTTGGAACTTTCCGCAATTTTGTTCATTATTTAATGGCAAAAGAAATACGAAGAAGGTTCAAAGTTGTAAACACTTACCACTGCAAAAGCAAAACTTAATTTTAAATATTACTAACAAAGAACTTAATTTGTCAGATAAAATTACGTAGTTTAGTAGTTAGGTACTTTGAATAATGAATAATCAATTTAGTCGAAACATGGTATGAAACTATGATGTTTACATTTATCTACAAGGAAATGGGAAACAAATCAGGGTTTGATTTTTTTGCCACGCTTATGAGCTTTTAATATTTCAGAAATTTTTGAATTTAAATGATGCTAATAAAATGTATGTTTTCTATTTTTACAGGTAAGTCAGCACATTTGACCTTTTCCATTTTATCTGCTGTACAAAGTAAGCCAACTACTGCTTTTCATTGCGTTCTTAAAGAAATCAGCCTTGCTTCTTTCGAGTCGTGAAAATTTTATGAAAACAAAATTCAGTCTGAAGATGAAAGACTGGAATATTTTCATTCTAAACGCATGAGCGGACTTATCGTGAGTTGCTGTTTTTAGCATCTTTGTGCCGATACAGACTATTATATATTTAATGTATACTAAACACATCCTTGTTAGAGGAGCATAATTATTAGAGTTTATAGTTTATCTGAGTAAATCTGCTCCAGCAAAAAAAATCTAATTTTCTTGTTTCGCACGCATAGCAAAGAATCAAAGGATTTTTGGCACTCAATCTGTTGCTTGTGAATTAAAATTTTTACACTCAATAATAAAACCCTATTTTTTATCTCCTCTCATTCAAAAGCATAGGGACAATCATTAGGTGAAAGATGGAAAAGATAAAAAGAAAGTTTTAGAAAGCAAATCTACGTGCATCTGCACAAATTTCTGCTTTTAAAACGAAATCCTGCTAGAAGTTGTAGATGGTACAATAACGCAATTTCCTTTCGTAGGCAATTCCCTTCTACTTGCACGTTCCCTAAACACTTTCCTCTCTATATGCATTAATCCTGCAACCTTCATAGAACGAGGAATAATGAGATTTTTGCCATTTTCAATTTAAACTCTGAGCTAGACGAATACTTGGCAAACCTGGAAGAATGGAGAACGCAAAAAGTTTCCAGCAGAAAGTTTAAGTGGTTAACTTTTCTGCCTTTAAAATTGCACTATCAACGTACTACAGAGCTTCCGCAAGCTTGCAAATATTTTGCCTGTGTTGTAACAAATGGGATGAATTAAGACTGTTTGGTTTGCCAAAGATGAATGCATGCTCGTTCTGTGACTCCGTTAAAATTTAAAATTA
>JAQIXX010003901.1:0-17919 GCA_034700605.1 Willowsia nigromaculata
ATAACCCCATCAGTATATCATTGACATCTTCCGGAACTGATATTTTTGGAAAAATGGGAAATAAGTTCGTATTGTAGTTGTAGTCAGAATGTTCACATCTCATACTAGAAAAATTATGTTAAAATATGTGTCTATAATTGCGTTAAACTTTCAGGTTAAAAATATATGGTGCAACTTAGACCTGTAAATACATTGTATGTTATTTATATATACTTCCAAATTTTTTATTTTAGCCATGACCGCAGAATTATGAAGTCCGGAAATGAATTTCATATTAAAGTTGGTAATGTAGTCTAAATAGGCATGCCTATTTTGGTACCTACCCGTAAGTAGAAGTAAAAAGTTAGATTTTCCGAGTTTCAATACATTTTAGAATGAGAATGAATCATTTTAAGTCTTTCACAGTAAGGTAAAGAGTTAAATAAGTCTAAAACATGAGGCCCTTAAATTATATTCCTATTATTACACGATAATTTTACGATGTAATGTTAACAATTATTTTCTTTAAATTATCGTTCATTGCGTGTGTCACTACTTCTTCGTTGGTACTACTTTGAGCAGATTTTCTATCAGTCCGAGTGAGGTACAACAACATTTAAAGACACAAGTTTTCTCTCTCTAGCTTCCTAAGACGTATATAGGAAGAAGGGTAATAGCGGTGAGCCAGAAAATTCTAACGAGCGAGCTTAATAACCGCAAAGCAGTAACATTGAGGACAAAGATGACTGGTGATGAGTCATCCCAAACGCCATTCTCGCATCGCATCTACAAACATTTTTATCATTATCATATTCTGTCAATTCCAGTAGCTCTTTCACGCTTGGGCTTGACGCTCCGATTATCGCAGCGCAACAGATGCAGTAAAATTATATGGACAGAGTACATTAGGTGGTGATGGTTGTTTTGACTCGTGAATTGTGAGAGATATGATAAGCTCTTTTATGTTGATGGAGTCTACTAGTAGTGTCAGATACGTCAACGTACATGTAGACTCTTTAGTGTGCTATGTGGAATTGTTCGTCGACGCAGGAATAGCGAGCCATAAAAACCCAGAGTGACACTGTAGTCGGAACCGATGAAGCCGCAAGTAGCTAAAAAATTGATTTTCAGGGATGATACAAAAATGTTTGTAATGAAAAAAAACAGTTGCATATTTTCTACATGTGTGGAAACAACCAGTTTGCCATAAGTTATGTCTGGTATATTGAATCGAATGGACTTTCAAAGATACAACATGCATAAAGGTATTCGATTTAATAAATGAAATTTAGATTTTTAGTTCCATTCATATTTATTTATTTTGCAGTCATAAATGCTGATTTTTTTACATGATTCTTATAGCTAATACATTTTAATTTATATATCATTTATTGCTCGTGCTTTTATTGCAAACATGGGAAGGTGTTTGTGAGTTAAATATGTAAAAAAAACATCTTGCATGTAAGGTAGTGCAAAAATAAGTATGGTAAAGACAATCATTTAGACTTTCCTTGCTTGCTGTCTTCCATGTTGTGAAAGTTGATAGCTGCTGCCAATTTAGTTGCAGGTGTCATATTAGAAAAAGCTAATTAATAGTACAAAGAATGTGTCATTATGAATTACTACGTTATGTTAAGAGTAAGCCATGCTACTACCACACTACGCGTTAGTTTAAAACTAGGTTTAAATAAGTAATCATAATAATAAAAGATGAATGACTTGCGATTTCATGATTTGCAGTTCCATTCATATCAGCATTCTTATCTTCTCACTAAAGAATAAATACCTTGGTCTCTATTTTCTTAACAAACGTGTATGTATCTTTCATGCAAAACTCAGAAGCAAAATATTCCCACGTTATAATTTCTCTTATTCTTGTCTGATTTTGATAATGTTCCAGATAAAACGCTATATCCATTTCCTGAGTTTACAATTTGAACATGTATATTAACATTAGCTGCATCTAATTATCCGTAAATCGAAACAGGTAAATATAGATAGTAGTAGGAAAATGTTAAATCATTGCCACGCGTTTTCTGCCTCATGGAAATTGCATGTATAGTATATAAACCTTAATTGCTACCTAATTATTAAAAACTACACATAGCCGCAGCATACTGTACTGATTACTGATAGAGCTTATTGTTAGTCCGCAAGCGTGGTATTTAGTTCATTTTTGGTTGAAATAAAAATGTCTAAATTTGTTCTCATGACCTTGCCCATGCATCTCCGTCATACATGTAAGCCAATAATTGCATATGAGAAGATATTTGTACATACTATTAAAACTCTTGTGGACGAAGAATGTAGACCGTCAATTTTATAATATAACGATTCTCTGTCAATTTTCTTAACAGGCCCACCTCCAAGACCCTTGGTTCCTCCAAAGCCAAGTTCCAAACCAACTGCTGCAACTGGAACGCAGGCACACTTTCCAAGGAGGCATTCTGTTGCAGATGCATCTACTACATCACCATCCACCATGCAACCGTAAGTTACATTTCACTTTTCCATGTCAAATGATCAGATTGACGCTAAATCACAGTTCTCCACCCTTCAAGCTCGCTAGTCGTAGTTGCTTTTATCTCATTTGTTTACACATTGGGCAGATTCTCGTCTGCGTTATTCTTCTGTGTGCATACTTTATCTAATCCCAATTCATGAGCCATGAGCCATGAATCATATATACCAATGAATTATTTATGCAGCTCGTTTTGTGTATTGGGCGTAATAATGACTAATAGCTTTATTTAGGAAGACTTACTGATTATGATGATAACTTGACTTTGACTGCTCTTCTGCTCGTAGGATTTTAATACCAGAAATACTTAAACTTATACACACGTCTTATGAATAAAAGCTAAGCCACTTCACAAACTCCTACACAATTCCATTTCATTTAGAGGGAATTTTTATGAACCAATAACCAAAGTTCAGCCCTGGACTCTATTTGTGTTTGTCAGTAATCCATAAAATAATGTATGAATGCTAATTTATTTCCAGTCTTCAGTCATCATTTGTCATTGTGATTAGTATGAACCGTGGTGAGAGAATAACAAGAAGTACAGTATGCTTCACCAATAAGCATATTATTAGTTGTCGTTTTGTTTATTTATAATATTTCATAAAAATACGATGCTTTAATGTCCCACTTGTACTTAAAAGCTCAATACATGTAAAAATAATGAATATTTTGAGGAATATATTTATAGCTGATGCACATGAATAACGCATCTTTTTGTTTCAACTTTTTAGTGGATGGTAGTACAAGCTGTGAAGTGATCAATAAATGATGGCATTTATGTATTCGTCATTGCTTCATGTATTTCACTGTTGTTGTTGCTTATGATGCAACTTTGACTACATTTTAGCAAAATGACATTGGAAAAGAAAACACAGATTAGAGATAAAGTTGGATCTCTTATATGAGGATTCTTTTTACTTTAATAGCTCCAAACAGCATTAGCATGGATAAGTTGGTTTCAGAATAAATACAGCTTTTTGCATCTACATTAGAGACAAGCTTTTTTGGAAGGAAGATTCGTATTTTCATATGCAAACAGTTCGGGTGCGTTCTCCATACACCATAATAACACATAACATCACCAGTCATTCATCACACAAGTTTTATTCTATTATAAAAAGACCAAAAGGCAAAATTCATGTCATTTTTACTGTGTCACTTACTTTTCTACATCATTAATTAAACAAATCCATCGTTTCTGCTGCCTTTATTTTATACTTGTAATGAAGGCAAATATTTTAAATTGAACCCTTTTGGTGTTGTTGGGTCTTTACATTCCTTTTTATTTTTCATTTCTATTCATGATGAAGTACTTGAAGCATTGTTGTTCAACTGTTGCTGATGCTGATATCAACGTTTAAAATATTTTTGTTAAAAAGTGTGACGTTATATTTGTGGTAAAATGTGTTGTGATAAGATTGGGTATATATGTGCAAAGCTGTACCCATGTTTAATTATAGTAACACAGCGCGAGTTATCGCGTAATCATTTCAAACTGACATACATCCTTGTTTTTTTATTTTGCATGAGCGTATTTGATAGTATGCCAATAATAATGACATTAAATAAAACATAAAACTGTATTCCACTTTTATATGAGTGGGATATAGACGCAGTAATAACGACGACGAATCAAGTTTGCATGTGAAGAATACTTTAGTTGCGAAACCATTTCAGCGTTACAATGTACAATTGTAATATTCTGTGTCTGTGGCTTGCGGGATAGTTAAAGTCAATGTTACTCACATGAGCTTTTGACTTGTTTGAAGAAAGTTTTACGTTTGTTTTAACAAGAAATAGAAGAAAGTTTTGTATTTGTATTTATATAAACTTTTTTTTAAACCTTAGTGCCAGACCTTCAGCACCGGCTCCTGTCACCCCGAGTGCTCCTGTTCCGCACAATTTTCGAAGCCCTTCTGTAAAGCCTGTGGCAGTTAATCCTGGGAGTGTTGTGAACTCAAATTCTTCTGAAGACCATACGTCTCCAACAATAAGTCCTACTCCAGTATTATCATCTCCAATAATATCGCCGGGTGGTAGCGTGACGCCTCGCAATAAGCCCGCATTACCCCCGAAACCTGTTGTGAGTCCATCTCTACTCAATAGTCCACCAGTCACAAAGTTTCCTCCGAATAGCAAAGTATCTCCAATAAAATTCTCCACACAAGTCTCGACCGACAATACGAATATAGTGAACAATAATGTGTCATCGACACCACCAATTTCACCTTCATTGGTTGCAAACGGAGAGCAAAACGGAAATGTACATAGTCCACCACCATTTTTGAGAGCAAAGCCCCCACATGCTCGGCCACCTCCAGTCCCTGTAGGCAGAGAAACTGGAGGGGATCCTGTACCCAGTCCTCGTATTACAAGTCCGCCACATTCTAGACCAAATAGTAGTGCCTTTTTTAACCTTTCTAGTCCGATTCAAAATCTTAACAGTGGTAATTTTCCTTCCACCAGTGCTGGTCTCAATCAGATTGGTGGGGCGCACCCACCACCACATAGTGTCACGTCGCCACAAAAACTGTCTGAAATTCGAGTAAAAAGTGCCAGTTTAGGTAGAAATATTACTTTTCCGTTTTCCTCTACTTCCACCTCAAGTGGAGCTGGCAGTAGTAGCGGAGGAGGATTCTTCGCAAGAAAATCTGCCACGTTGTCAAAATTTCTTCCACTAGATCTTCATATTGGAGGAGGATCCAAGCCATCTTCTGTCTCAGCAACACCAGCAACCATTACAAGTCCCACCAGACCTAAACCCAACACATTCAACTTGAATCCCTTCATTATTCAACAGAAGCAACAACAACAACAGCAAAGCCAGCCTCAAATGTCGCAGGCTAACTCAGTCTTAAATTTTGGAAGGTCCATAGCCTTTTCTCCAGAATCCCCACTTCCTCCACCCCCACCGCCCCGCTTAAAAAAGAAACTTTCTCCAGTGAACTCGATTGGGTCGCCCAGTTCTCCAACAAGTCCTTTCCCAATTGGAGGTGCTCCAGGCTCAAACTCGTTCTCATTAGCCCCAACGTCACCACTCCCACCACCTCCACCCATTTCACCTGCAGCCGGGGGATGCGTTACACAAATGGAGGCTGTTTCTGAATTAGCCGAGGATGTGATGGCTATTTATGCAGAGGTGAACAAAGAAAAGAAATGGGCTGATAGAAAGTTAAAACAGGAGCAAGAGCTCACGAGAAAGCTTTCTTTAGACAGCAATCTCCCGTCACCGACACAAGAATTTATAAACAATAATTCTCCTAACACTATTAAAAAATCCGAATCTAGTCAAAATGCAAGTAATATACGAAAATTTGGAGTTTCAAACGACAGTGATCCGCTCAAACCAAAAGAAGAACAGGAAGTCACAACCGAGTCTTCCACAAGCTCAACAAATGAACCTGAAACTGTGGTTGTGAAAAGCTGGCTGAGAACTCACGTAAATGGAATGATCTCTTCTGCAGATTCATCCACTACCTCTAATGCAAATGCAACGCTATCGCCAAACAATCCTTTCAGATCAGCTTCTCCAACTTACCAAGCTGCTAAAACTGGTCATATTTATGAAACAATCGGCGAAACTCTTGATGGCTTGAATAATAATAATAACAACAACAACAATAATAGCAGTAAAATTGGCAGCAAACATGGTACTGATACACCTACACCAACTGAAATTGAAATTCAAGAAACGTCCGAGGTAATTCAAGCTGATGAACTCTCTGAGAACAAATCTTTCCTTTTTAAATTGGTAATTAATCCCAAGAAAGTCACTGACGCTGAACCAACAAACGCTGAGCCCGCATCAAGAAATGAGAGCAGCAGTAACAATGAAGAGATGAACATGAAAAACCACAGCATCTCAGACGCTGAAAAGTCTGCAGCTACTGATGGCACAAATATTCACAAAGCAGCAGGAATTGATACAGTTGCAGTTGTGCAGTCATGCAAAACGGATACGATTTGTGAGCAGAGGGATAAAGCAGATGCAGATGTGGTTCTGAAAGCATCAACTACTACAGCACCATCATCATTGCCTCTTTCAAAACGAAACGGTCAACAACAAGACGAGGAAGTTGATGGTCTGGTTGAAAAGAATGATGCCATCGGTCCTGTTAACGCTTACTTGATTCCAACGGTTGTTCAAGATTTGTCAGAAGGGAAACCCAGTCTTGAGTTTGCTGCAACATCCACCACTCACGACCTAACAAGCCAAACAGATAACCATTTTTCAGATGAATTAAAAGGCAGACCTTTACTAACCAGCAATTCATCATTTCAGTCCACAGCCACCGAATACTCCACAACCACCCCTACTCCTCCTATACGGACTAGTAGTATTTTGCGGCGACGCTCTTGGAACTGTGATCGTTTCGGTGGGAGCGGTAGCCCATCTCCAAGTGAGTCATCTTCTACAGCAAGCTCAATCTCCAACTTGCCTTGTCAGCACAGACGAGACAGATCTTTCACTGCTGGCGAAAGAGGAAATAACAGAGATTCATTGCTGCTCAGAGAGTTGGAATGGGTGGATGAAGGGGAATTGTCAAATGGTGTTTTAGCGGATGCAGAGAGTAGTGATGTCCAATTGCGGAGCTCTGCGGAAGACGTGAACTTTAGGAAAGTAGCCAACTCAACAACGACCGCATCAAAAGGTTTTTCTTCGAGAAGACTTGTCAGCTCAATTTTTGCCTCTTTTGGAAAAGGCAGTTATTCGAGTAGTGGAAGCTCCGGTGGTGGAAGGAAAAGCACGGGGATGCGTAATTCAAACGGAGGAAGAAGATCAAACAAAGATAAAACATTTAGCCAATTCCTTGCTCAGGACTCGTCCAAATGTCCTCGTCATTCAGATGGCGGGCCAGGGGTTGCCAAATTGGGAAGGCAAATATCCGACTCAGTCATTTCATCAACGGTGATCTCAGGCCCGATTTTACCCAATTCGGTATCATTTGACAGTGGATCGTCTCACCACAAACCTCAATCTGTGCAATTTTCACCGGAAGTGCAAGAAACTCGTATAATTTACCATCGTGAACAATATTCTTCGGAAGAAGCTGCAATTGGAAAGAATGGAGGGATATGTGCGGATGATAATATGTGTGTGACGTCATCGTTAGGTACTCTGTCTATTGAAGAAGGGAATGGAGTTGTGGTAGATCGAAAAGACGATGAAATCAGTGTAAGTTCTAGTGAAAGTGTATCTGGTTGTGGGAGTATCAGTGGGAGCGTTAGCGGATATGAGGACATTTTAGCTGAGTTATCATCCAAAGAAAAGAAAAGTTTTTACGTGGCCAGAGAAATTCTCACGTCTGAAAGGACGTTTGTGGATGTGCTCAACTTGATCACGGTCGACTTTCCAAAATCACTTGAAAATGCAAAAAGATTTCATGGCGCACCAGTGATAAGCAAACAAGACTTGAACATAATTTTAGGTGGGCTTCCCAATTTGAAACAGGTGAATGAAAATCTCTTGTCAGACTTGGAGGAACGCATTGTTCATTGGAAGGAGTCACCGAAAATTGCCGACATCCTTGTGAAAAAAGGACCATTTCTTAAGCTATATGCGACATATATTAAAGACTTCCAAAAAAATAGTATGCATTTGGACACGTGCTGCCAAAAATATCCATTGTTTGCGGATGCGGTTAGAGATTTCGAGTTGAGCGAGAGATGTCACAAGCTGGGACTAAAGCATTACATGCTCAAGCCTGTGCAGAGAATGCCTCAGTACAGACTGCTACTAGAAGATTACCTAAAGTCACTGGATAAGGACGAGAGCAATGACTATGAGGACACTGTGAAAGGGATAGCAATAGTTAAAGACGTCGCAGAACATGCGAATGAAGCAATTAATTTACAGGTAAGATAATCATTATTGATATAATCATTCAAAGGTGATGGGATTTGAAACTCAACTCGAGAATGAATACTAAAATACATCACTTGTCCTTTCTTTTTACTAGGTAAATGCAGAGAAATTGCTTCATCTCCAAAATCGATTGTCGACAGGAACGATAATACTCAAGGCGGATCGTCAGCTAATCAAAGAAGGAGAATTACTCAAGGCCAGTCGAAAAGAGCTTCAGCCACGTTTCTTTGCTTTGGTAAGAATTACATACATCCCTTTTAAGCATGTATTGATCCTTTTCTGTTATTGTGATTGAATTATTGTGTGAAATATATTTAAAATATGTATTCTTTATTCTCATTTTAGATGAATGACAGCCTACTTTGTTTTACCTATCTTGCTGCCGCCGGTTCGCCGAAAGATTTGAAACTCAGATATGAGCTTCCTCTGGCGGGTATGAGAGTTGCATTATCGCCTGTTGAAGATTTTCAAAATGAATTCAGTGTGATAAGTGTGACGAGAAGTTTTAATCTAGTCGCCAAGTAAGAAACTACGAAATTAACTGTATATAAGATGGAATGTTTTGAAGTGTTAACCTTTGTTTTATCAGATTCTATAATACTAATGTTTTGAATGTTTTGTAACAGATCAACCAGGGAACGCGAAGATTGGATGAAAGCGTTAAATAACGCGATTCGTGATAATATTAAGAAGCGAACATGCTCAACTCCCGATGAAGAAATCGGTTTTCAGCTAGGCAAAGAAGCACCCGTCTGGATACAAGTAATTGTTAATAAAAATAATCATCAGATAATAATGAAAATACAAGAGCAAAATAATAGATTAACGAATTTGAAAAAATAGGACTCTCGGGTAACAATGTGTCAGTTATGCACTGCAGAATTTACCGTGACTTTCAGACGCCATCATTGCAGGTAGATTTATGAGATATGAAATTTTTTATGTCATATCATATCCAGATCATATATATGATTTGATATGAATACGGATTTTTATTTTCAATATGAATATGAAAATTTCGATATATCTAATTGCAGGGCATGCGGCAAGGTGGTGTGTGGAAACTGTTCTAGCGGTCAAGCCCCACTCCAATATCTCAACAATGCGGCTAATCGAGTTTGCGACTCATGTTATGAGTATTTACTTGACGGTATGCTCATCCACCGACCTTGTTCCTTATATTTATAATTTAATCATAAAAAGAACTAGCTTAAATTAGAGTTTTGATTGTTTATTTGCAGAATTTGATAAGCAAACAGACATAGATGCAGATTCCAGAGATAATAGGTGCAGAACCTCAATCCGGGATCGGTTCAAGAAAGTCACTCCAAATGTCTCTAAACGTGCAACCAAGATTAAAAGAAATGTTCCTTCCAGACTTGAGGTAATTATTTCGTGTACTTTCAATGAAGCCATAGCACTGGAAACCAATTAACATTACGTTTTATCTGATTTCAGGTTAATGCAAACAGCTCCGGTGCAAAAATAAGTAGCTATTTGACGTGGCGTGAAAAGGAGAAGAAATCCTGGAAGAGAAGATGGTTTGTACTAATCGATCGCGTACTTTATATCTATGCTGCATCTGAAGATATTGTTGCAATTAAAAGTATTCCACTTCTTGGATGGCAAGTGGAAATGGATAAACCAGATGTAAGTCAAAGACTCAAGTGTGTATACAATCATTTTCTTGTAAAACTATGTTTATTTCTAACTAACTATTTTTTTATGCTTCAAAATTTCTTGACAGCCTCAACAGGAGAATGAGGACAACCAGTCATTTTTCAGACTGACACACACAGGACAGCATCCTATTTCATTTCAAGCTGATAATTCAGCATTAGCAGAAAAGTAAGCTATCCTTTCATAGCAAAATCCTATATTGATTGGATATTTAAAATTAAATGCATTTATTTATGTTTATTCGCAGATGGGTTGCAGCGATGGGTGAGGCGGTAGTGTTATCATGATTCTACATTTTTATTGAGATTTTATGTTGTTAATAATTTAAATGCTTTTCAAGATATGTAGATAAATGCAAGTTCTAACCTCTATATAATGCGCATTACAATTTTACCACCGACAAAAATATGCTAAACTACTCAAAAATTATATTATATCTACAAAGCATATATTAAAAACTGAAAATAAACGACTGAAAAAAAATTAGCCAAATGATTGATTTTTCATAGATATATTTATTTGAATTTCAAACAAACGAAAATAAAAGTCACCAAAATTACGATTCTTATTTGTTCAAGTGGGAATTATGTGGGTATCTTTTCAGCTACATTATCGCATGAATGAAACTCAAATATAATAAAGATAAAGTATATTTTTATAACGTATTTACTTATAACTATTAAAAATATTAATTGCGAATGAAATACTGTGAAGTTCTAATCATTATATTACAGAGACGCTTGTAAAATCACGTTTTGTTTTCTACTTCTGATTTTGTCAACTCAAACTTGTCGAAAAGTCCGATTTTCTCTGCATATTTCAAGTCCCTCTTGATAATATCAAAGGAAGACTCTACCTGATCAAAAAACTCTGGCAAGTACTTTTGTAGTTTTTTACTGATAAAGAAATTCTCTGAATCTAGCAGCCACTTCTGTACAGCCTCCACAGACGACGAAGTATACAGTGAATTCACAAAATCAACATCATTGTACAATTCTTTGAAAATAAACAGGAGAGACTTTTCTCCATCCTCCTTTAGCTTTTTGATGTAGTCATCATACTCGACAAGTTCCACTGGATACCCCATTTCTCCGGCCACCGCAGAAAACTCCTGTTCAAGCTGAGGACGTGGTGGGGCAACGTTATAAATGTCTGAGGGGGCCTCTTCGTTAAAGAAGAGTTGAATGGCTGTCTTTGCACAAAAATCTACTGGGAGAACAAGTGCGGGGGTAGGTGCACTTGGCATGCATTTCATTTTCAAGAAGGAGAAAAGTCTCATCATGAAATGGTTATTTTGCATGGAAAATCTGCCTGATTTACTGTCACCCAAAATCAACGGGAATCTTATGGCCTTGCAAGGAATGCCTCTTGACACTGCTTGGCACACAAGCAGCTCTGCGACATACTTGGAAATGGGGTAACCTAAATGCGTGACATTTGTGAAATCATCTAGTGTTGGCCACATCTCTCCCAATGTGCCATCCTGCTCGTTGGTCGTTGTTACTGATAGGAGGGTGGACGCATGGAGGATATGTTTGGTTCTCACACGACCTGCAAATTCTAATACATTTATGGTACCGATAACATTTACCGTTCTCACATCGTTTTTATCCTTGCTTGATTTTCTGTAGTGAGCAGTATGATCGGCTTTTACTGCCGAGTGAACAATAGCATCAACATTTGTGGCAAGTTCATTGTACTCAGATTCAGAAAGACCAAAGTTTGTCTCGGTGATGTCACCTTCCACACACTCTACTTTGCCCCAATCTGTGTTCTCTTGAAGATCCTTCTCCTCAATGGAAGTACGCAGACGATCAATTCCAGAAGTTTGACCTCTTGGCCTGACGAGACAAAAGATTTTCTTGACATTGTCCAACTGCGAGAGCTGTTGGAGGAAGTATGCAGCGAGATTTCCGGTAGCGCCTGTGAGCAAAATGTTTTCAATTTCAGAGACTCTTTTGGCTTCACCCGTGGGTATGACATATGCTGGAAGTTCGTGATCCTCAATAATAAGTTGTTGGAGTTCCTCTGGGCTGAGTTTAGCCAACTGTGTGGCATCTTGTCCTTCAATCAAGTCCATCAAACGCTCAGCCAAAAGTTGAGTTGTATTGGCATCTTTCAATGAAGCAGCTGTAACTGTAAATCGCGACCCTACCAAATTTTGAACCGCATTTTTCATTTCCACCATCATCAACGAGTCCACTCCCATATCTTGAACATTGGCATTGTCATCAATGGTCTCGCTTGGATCCAAGCGTAATGCTTGACGAAGTAAAATCTTGATGTATTTCTTGATAACCGTCATCTTCCCTTCACGATCCGACTCAGCATCCACTTCCTCCCAGAAGTCTTCACTCTTCACATTCCATGAAGCCTGATTACTTTCCGATGGCTTCCATAATTGTTCATCCATGTAGATTTTAAACTCTGGGAAAAGTTTACATGCCAATCCAAACGACTCAAAGTCCATGACGGCTGTCTGGAGACGTTGGGATTTCATGACAGCTTCAAGGGCCGTGACACCCTGGAGAGTTGTTAGTGCTTTGACACCAGGAAGTTCGATTTCGGTGGCGATACCAACCTCAAGCCATTGACCTATCGTAGTGAAAATTTACGTTATTTTTCGTTTTTATGATAGTTAATCGTGGAATCTTTTGTAGTTTGTCAGCTTACCCCAGTTCACAGTTGTTGCTGGAAGCCCAATGGAATTCCTGTATACAGCCAAAGCATCCTTGAAATTATTACTTGCCGTATGATTAGCCTGCCCTGGGCTTCCCATAAGAGCTGCCATTGAGCTGTACAACATGAAATGCTCAAGTCTACACTCGAGAGTCGTCTCATGTAAATTCCAGGAGCCCTTCACCTTTGGCCAATAGCAAGCCTCGAATTTCTCCCAAGTTTGGTTTACCAAAATAGCATCATGGAGCACTCCAGCAGCATGTTGAATACCTCTCAGGGGAGGCAAACCATTGGCAGGGTCTTTCACCATATTTAAAATGGCTTGACATTGCTCTTTTACACCAACATCGGCTTGAACAACCACAATGTGATTGCCATTTGCATTCAGCGTCTGAATCGTCGCTGCAGTTTCTGGTTTTGGTTGGCTTCGCCCAGCTAAAATCAAATGCTTGGC
The DNA here is from genome assembly GCA_034700605.1 of Willowsia nigromaculata. NCBI lineage: Eukaryota > Metazoa > Arthropoda > Collembola > Entomobryomorpha > Entomobryidae > Willowsia > Willowsia nigromaculata. The sequence continues at coordinate 13,183 of JAQIXX010003901.1, forward strand.
GCCTTGTTTCCCCATCCATTTAGCCACTTCAAAGCCGATCCCTCCAAGACCACCCGAGATGAGATAGGAACTTCTGTCATTAAAGAGTGGTGTGACCACTTCCACCTTTCCATCTTGTACCTTGATTTCAGGCATGACACAAACAACTTTGCCAATATGCTTGGCCTTTTGGAGGTAGTTCAAAGCTTGGCGGATGTTCAGAGAGTTGAAGCGAACGTATGGAATTGGTTGCATGACTCCAGTGCTCATGTGTTGCTTCAATTCGACAAGAAGCTGCTTCCAAGTTTCCTTGTCCAATTGAGTCAAATCTACGATTGTGTAGTCAACATCAGGTCGACGCTCCTTTACTTCCTCTACACTCCAAATCGACAGCTTACTCATTTCAACAAAACGTGCGTTGGGGGCACAAACGGCAAGAGAAGCTTCCTTAAATCCTGGTCCGGTAAGAGAGTTTAGCACAATGTTGACCCCCTTTCCATTAGTAGCTTCCATGATTTGTTTCTCATAGTTGGTATTTCTGGAGTGGAATACGTGCTGAATTCCAATGTTGCGAAGATATGCACGCTTTCTGTGACTTCCCGCTGTGGCAATAACGTTGGCGCCGACAAACTTTGCGATTTGTATGGCGCTCAAGCCAACTCCTCCAGAAGCAGTGTGAAGTAATACCGTATCACCCTTCTTCATCTTGGCAATGCTCATCAGACAGTAGTACGCAGTGGAGAATACAGCAGGAAGAGTGGCAGCTTCACAGAATGTAAAATCATCTGGAACCGGAACAACTGCATCCTCCGGGACCTTTATATGGCTTGGAAGTGCCCCTTGTGTAAAGTTGCATCCAAAAACGGGGTCTCCAATTTTTCTGAGAGTGACCTTAGAACCAACCGCGCATACAACTCCAGCAAAATCAAAACCTACCGCATTGGAATCCTTAAACTCTTCAGTCGGCTTGAGAATATTGAGCACGTCCTTGAAATTCAAAGCAGACGCCTTAACGTGCACTTCAATGTCATTCTCTTCCAATTGATATGGTCCCAATGGTCCAAACTCCAGATCAGCGATTTGCTTGGTTTCTGGATGAATCAATTGGAATCTATCGCAGAGTTGGGGTAGCATGAGCTCCTCGTTGGGAATCTTGGCGTGTACAAATCTTGCCACAAGACGAGATCTGTCTCTGTAAATTATTCTCGTTTCCAGCTCTGTCATCCACAACTCATGGAATATTTCGTATGCATCCTCCTCTCCATTCGACTCTGGAAGTATGTCAATCACACGACAAAAGTTTGTAGAGTACTCATTTCTGTAGGTTTTTGCGATTCCCCAGACAGTTCCTGCTGAAGGATTAGGACAAACGAAATCACCCACTGGGATGATTCCCTTCGTAATAGCATACACTCGTGGCGGGTGCTTTTGAGAACCAGTATTTTGAAGGAGGTAAATGAATGGTTGTGAAATCTTTGCTTGATCCCTTTCTGAGCTTGACATCGCCCATGCATAAATGATGCCTTCTATGTTACTGTTTTCTTGGGTCATTTGATCCACCAAGTTGTCCACATCAGACTTTTGGTCCACCCTAATAAAATATTGATCTTTGTTGCCATTTTGTGTACCAAATTTGTCTCCTTGTTGGATGGAAATTACACGTCGATTCGCATTCCTCAAAAATCCTTCCAATTTTTGCGTGATAGGTTCATTGCTTTCTGCAAATAGCAACCAAGTTGGCGTTTTTGGCGTAGATTCATCAACAGTTGGAGCTGATGTTGCAGTTACTGCCTTGCATTGACTTTTGTACAAGAAATCTTTGGTAGCCTTTGCAATGAGTACGCCATGCCTGTTTTCGTAACAGGCAAATACTGCGTTCCACTCAAAACCAGACTGCTTCAAAGCCATGCTCCACCTCTCTCCAGACAGGGTGATATGGTTTTTTCTGAGGTCTGTATCTTCATATCTCCAGTAGCCATCCAGAGTGCCGAATATAAATGTAATGTTCCTGTCTGGTGTTAGTGTTTCCGCAAACCACATCATTCCTTCGCTTCTGAGAACAGTACGCAGGTTTTCCAAAGTCTGACAGACATTTTTTCCTGCGTGGATTACCTCTCCCGCAAATATACAGTCAAAGTAGCCGGGAGTAAACCCTTGTCGCATTGGATCCTCCTCAATGTTAAACGTTTTGAAGCGAATGTTTTTCCTGTGCTTTTCAAACCTCTTCTCAGCATTTACAAAGAACGCCTGAGAGATATCAGTGAGTGTGATTTCAAAACTGAGCTGGAGATCTTCCATAAGATCCAAAAGAACTTCTGACAAGGCTCCTGTTCCGCATCCCACCTCCAGCATACGCAAAGTTCCTTGCTTTTGTTCTTTGATAGCTTCAAAATAGCGTCTCAATGTGATTCTTGCTATGTGTTCAAGATTCCTTTGGACTCTCAACTCTTGATAGAATTTTTCCATTGAGCCTTTCGTGGGATCTTCATTGAAAAGAATAGGGAGTGGAGAGACTTTTCCGGTTAGGATTTCCTTGAGCTGAGTGCCTAGTTCTGTGATGAGTGACATGTTCGCTGGACTCTGTCTTCCCAGTACTTGTAATAGGCATTTGGCATTCATTAGAATTCCTGTAGAATCTGGAGGAAGTTTCACTACGGTCCATTCCTCGCTCTCAGCTGAAGCTTGTTCGTTCAGTTGGATGATGCCTTCCTCTTCTAAAACTAAAAAGTAGTAACGCATCAACCTTCGGTATTGCTCTTGGATTTCCATTGATGCCATGAACTGTTCAACGGAAACAGTTTGACCAATTTTTGGAACCCATCCGAGTTCATAAAATGCTTTGAGTATGTAGTGGTACAACATGGATTCCAAATTTTCCATTGATAATTTCTCCTCGTGCTCCATTATGTTGTCTTTGGCCATTTCATGGTTAAAATCAGGTTCACCATATACTTTGGGAAGATCAACTGGTGCCACTCTGGACTGAAGTGGTCCAGTTGATGGACGCCACGCTTCCTCCCACAATGTGGGCATTAACCAGCTCTGTTGTCCGATAATAGACTCGATAGTTTTAACAGTGGTTTCCACAAAGTCCATGTCCATCATTATTGCGATTGGAGTGGAGTCTTCCTTCATGAGCACCGCAGTGGTTTTTGAGCCATTTGCTGTACAATGAATAAAATGTTTTCTGGAAACTGTTGCAACATCTTCGTCTCCTCCTTCTTCGCTTCCATTTTCGCTTGGAGTTGGTGACCGTGGTACAGGAGCTTGTATTTCTGTCGACTTTGCTCCCAAATAAATGAATTTACCAATGCTGATGGGCACATGAAGCTTCTTTTTAATTCTGTCCTTGCTAAGCATGATCATTGCTGCTTGAAGCATAGCATCCAAAATGGTTGGATGGACGACATACTTATCTGAATCCTCTGGTGCATTGATAATCTGGGCCAAATATTCATTTTCTCCACTCCAAACCTTTTCAAGTGTTCTAAAGGTGGGCCCGAATTTCAAACCAACGTCAGCAATCTTTTGATACAAATTCTCGGTTGGATCTTCCTCCTTGCAGCGCTTCTGAATGTCTTCAATCGTAGCTTGTCCAATGTACTCCTCTATATTTGTAGCCAAAGGGGAAAAGTTAGCGGAGGCATGAAGTATCCATTTTTGTACTGTCGTTCCTTCTGCTTGAAGCAAGTGGAATATTTTAACTTTGTATCCCAAGCCCTCCTTATTGTCATTATCCATGTCTACAACAACTTGCATTTGACAAGTTTTGGTCTCATCTAGAGCCAAAGGAGCTTCAATCTTCATATTCTCAACGGCCACCGGTCGAGTGGGATTCAAGAACGAGTCCATAAATCCTTCTGCGCTGGAATGACCTCCAGTCAAACATATTTCCAGGTAGCCGGCAGCAGGAAACACAACAGTATTTCCAATAGCGTGGTCCTTGAGATAATCAAAGCTCTTGAGGTTCAGGTCGCTCTGATAAATCTTGGAAGTGGAAGCATTTGGAAGCACATAGCCGAGGAGTGGATGAATTGGTGTGCCCCCTGAGGCGTTCACTTCAATCCAGAATTTTTTGCGGAGGAAAGGATGGAATGGCAATCCAGTCACTTTCTTTCGTCCATAAAATTGGTCAAACCCTTCCCAGTCAATAGGAACACCTGCCAAGAATAGTTTACCGAGAGTGTTCAAAATGGTAGTCCAGTCATCCATACCACGCCTTAAAGATGGAAGGCATGTCATCTGGGTTCCTTCGTTGTTCAAAAGTGTAAAACTGGAAAGGATCGGCTGAGGGCCAACTTCTAAAAACATTTTGCATCCTTCGACAACTGTAGCTTTACTGGCTTCCATAAATTGCACCTTATCTCTAGTATGACGGACCCAGTACTGCTCGTTAACCGCCTCACACTCAATTAACTTACCATCCAAGCCAGACACGTACTGGCAACCGGTTGGATGCTTGTTGTAATAAATTGTGGAAGCGATTTTACGATACTCTTCCAGCATTGGATTCATATGGCGAGAATGGAAAGCATGAGTTGCGTCAAGAACAGTGTTTTTTATTTGATTGTTGGTGCAGAATTCAGCAAACCTCTCAACTGTTTCAGAGTCCCCAGCGAGAACAGTTTGTTCTTGGGAGTTAATGGCAGCTGTATCGAGCCAAAGCTTCTGGGTAGGACCGCTCAAACCTGTAGAAAATTTCTTAAACAATGTCGTTGTCGTGGAATGATCTGACTTCAGAACAAGCATCTTTCCTCG
>JAQIXX010003902.1:0-17918 GCA_034700605.1 Willowsia nigromaculata
AGGTACCCCGTTAACATGGATAGGAAAAGTGCTGATCATTGGCAAAATTGTGAACTCTTAGGATTCCAGTGGTAGTACCTACACAGGGCATAGTACACCAACTCATTTGAACAGAACTACAAAACTCTTTTCGTAGAGTTCATTACCAACAAACAGAAAGATGAATACTACCTACTCCACATATACACTCATATAGACAGCGAACTATTGGAAGTCCTATTATTTGGACACAAGATAATGGCTGTGGCAGTAGTTGTGTCTCCAATAGTTAAAAAAATTAACCCAAGTCACTAAACTCGTTTATGTGCCTAAATACAGCGTTCTGAAATGAGTCATGATAACTTTGCCTCAGAACTTTGTGCAACGCAAAGTACATCGGGGAATTTAATGAACATCCCTTTTAGGCTTTATGTTTTGGTTACTTTTTAAGTACACAGTGTGTACTGCGTGTGCTTCTGCCATCGTACTTTTTTATGTTATTTGAAGCCAGAGATAGGGAATAATATTTTGCTCTTCAGATATTCAGCTGGTTCTTCATCTTAAAGCCTTAGTTCTCAACGCTCAGTGTTGATCGAATCCAAGGCGAGTTAAATGCACTTGCTGACAATGAGCCCGTGTGTACACTCGATCCTTACCATAATGTCATATACCACATTAAATAGACAGTTTTAAAATAATTAGTTGTATTTGTTTGTATGGAGTGTATGTGTGTGTTTTATGGCAAGATTCATCATCTATGCAGACAAAAGTAATCACGACGCTTGCTTATCCAGGAAGCGTAATATTTGCTTTGTCTCATTTTAGCAAAAAAGTTCATTAGATAAACAATTTTGCAGATAATTGGTGAAAAATACACAAACAATGTATTACTGGATAAGTTGTCTTGCCTTGAAGAGACAATCATTGCGTTGATGTACATACTCGTGAATTCCTAAAACCCAAATTTGCCATTAAAAAACGCAAGCATCAAACCGTGTTATGTTATAAGTGCAAAGTGTAATGCTGAGTTTTTTTAACAGATTAGCTCATCTTTTAGTTACAGTGTAAATCATGAAAATAATCTTAATCAACAAGTAATCTTGGTCACAAAAAGTCATAGAAAAAGGTTTACTGCATAGTTATGTGTGTAGTAATCACAGAATAAATCATATAATAAAAAATGACTAATACAATTATTCAATCGTCATTAGTCCGTTTTTGATAGTGAAGATATTTGCTGTTGTAAGCTTCTTCTGACGGAGTCAAAAATTGACCTTATAACTTGTACTGCACAAATCTAAATAACTCACACGAAATTTGTAACAATTTATTCTAGCTCAATCGTAGCTTTTAATATGTGTGTTATCTAAATACACAAAAGTGTGTTTGTGCTGTTCTTCAGCTACTGAGGATGATCCCATCATCATGATCACGAGATTGCACCGTTGCAAGCGTAAAAATTTATGTGTAATTGTAGTTAAAACTAAAAGTCATATGAATTGGAAAAAGATTTGATAAACTTTAAGTATGGCGTGAAGAGAAAAGTTCGTCAAAAGTGCCAAAAGAGTCCAAGGCGGCTCATTATCCACATCCCTTTGAATAATTAAAACCATCAGATTAACCGTGCCTCGAGTGCGTATACGAAGTAGCTGCGATCGGATTCTTGCTAATGCTGATGTAATGATTGTTGTGCACATTTAAATGAAAAGTCAATATTATAAAAAATATTATGAATGATTGTTCTACACCACCGTTTGAAAGACCGTTTGCACAAAACAGAAGGCAATTAAAAATCGGGTTCAAAAAAAGCTCATCAGTTTCCGAATTCCAAGTCAAGTGAATTCGTCCAGTGAAGTTTTCTGCATTCAGTTTTCTCTGTGCACTACGCTTAGATGCTTTTCATCACTGCTCTACAATCAAGAATCATTCAAAAAGTGTGTTTTGTGGTTTGAAAAGTTTTATGGAAGTGACGGCACTGCTAAATTTTAACTGAAACCCCATCGCCAATCATCTTAGCATGATGCGTAAACGGATCTTGCTCCTTCGTTTTCTGCTCGTATTTTTTCCATGCATTGAAGGAGGTAAGTACCATTTCTTAAGCAAAACTTTATCACTGTCATCTTTCGATTATGTTTTCAAGATTCTGTGATTTGCTCAAAAACAAAAGTTTTTGTGAGATGCACAAACTATAACGATGTGTTTTTTACATCGTATGAACGGAAGTGAATTTTTTGAAACGTTGAATTTGGAAGTGTATATTATACAAAAGTTATTTGCCCAAGTTTTGCATGTTTCAAATTACGTGACAGGACAAATTGGCAATCCTAAATCGATATAAACGATAATCTTAGTGATTTTTTTGACTAGCCACGTTAATGTGGCTGCCAGGAAATCAAAATCTTCAGAATAGGTGACACACTGCCTGGTGTTATAATTAACATCATATTCAATATTAGCTATGGACCACTAATTTGCTTATTATTCAAATGATGCCTCAAAAGCTGTAGTATAAAACGCCTTCTCCTGTCACAGTAATGCAATTAAGACTTTGTTTTGAGGTTGAGGAGAGTGCATCATCATGGAATTCATGCCATTGCCACAATTATTCCATACATATTTGCAATCATATTATTATTATGATTCTTGAGTGTCTCATATTATTCAATATACATTCCTCGATCGTTGTCACTACTTAAAACAGTTAATACACTGCTTTGCTGGTAATCCTCTATAATATGCATCAATGGTGTTAAGGAAGCAGTACAAGTCGTGAGTAAAAGTAAGTAAAATAACATTGTCATCTGCTTCTTGTCAACTATTGAAGACACTGCCGCATTTTGTTTCGAAGCGAACTCTGATACTGTGAATGAACGATTTCCCATCATAAGGCTTAATGATTATGATTAGCAAATAGTGCTATTAACTGACGTGCTTTTGTATAGGGAGGGAAGTTGTCAAGTAATTGTTCGACCTTAGCCTTCATTTAGACATAATGCATACATACAAGGCGACATCTAAACACATATTGGCTGCTTAGGAGAAGAATTCAAGAAGGATTTATAATTACAGAAAAGAAACGTAATGAGTGTAACAACTAACGCTATGCAGGCGTTCATATAAGATCTCAAAACTATGTAGAAAATTACTTTTTACGTAAGGTGCATTAAGTCGGCTTCTTTGTCGGGTTCCTTTTTATTATTGGATTATTTCAAGAATCAGAATCAAAAGAATATAAGTGTGAGGATGCACTTTATTTGATAAATCAAACAAAACTAGGACGAGCTCCATCGAGAAGGAATATGAAATATGAATACTGATACCAGATTAATTTATATCTATTTTTTTATAAAAAGGGACATCCGCTGAATATTCTACATTGAAATGTCCATTAGCAGGAATGGTTATGCAAGTAACACGTAGCGTACCCATGAAAGAAAGTTTGACCTAATTTTTCACATTTGCGCCCACCTCACAGATGTCACGCCTCAATCCAAGCACTCAATTTAGACTTTTACGGATTCAGTTAATTTTCCAAAGAATCAAAACTATGACTTAAGTGTCCATTTTTCATTCAGCAAGTATATACTCGTGTACAAATTTTATGTATTCATATGCGTCATCGCATTTGATCATTGTATCAAGCTAATCATTGTATCAAGCTATAGCGATGATTAAATTAAACTATATTGACGGGTATTTCACATGTGCTCTTTTCTATGAACCCGGACAGAAAAAAATTGATTTGCTGATTGACAAGAGCAGGGTCATGGGGCGGTATCTCTTAATTCTATATTTTTTATGAAAAAGTATAGCTGACAAACTTATTGATTTGTGCATTTCATTTTGAATGGCTTTTCTCGAATATCTCAGTCCTGTTTTCTTCAGGAGTACATTGATACTGCATCATCAGTAATAATGTAATAGAATTTAGAAAATAGACATGAGAAAATTAATATCTCCTCACAGAGTATTCATAGCGTGGTAATGAGCACCTATCCCCCGTGAAACTGTTTACATATGACTCGTGACTGAGCAAATTTTGAAATAACAAACTGGTATGACAAAAACTACCAACAAACCTACTCCAGTTTCATACATTTTAAAAGTATTGAAGATTATTATCATTTCTGTCATACTAACAAAATATTTAGCTGTTAGCTGGCGGAAGTAAGTCCAGTTACTTCGTGATGTTACACCAGCACAATTGCAAAATTCCATAATCATGGACAGTCAGTTGTACAGTAAGCATAAAGAGAGCAAGTTCAGCAGCCAACAATCATTCACATAGTTTTGCACATCATCGCCGCAAATTCAACGTTATTGTCTCGTATTACGATTCCTGGTCCTCTGCATTCCATAGTTTCTACAATTAAATCTTTTATAAACTGCAAAGACCGAACGCGTAGAAGAACGGTGCAATAATCCAGTGATGGAAATTTCGTTGTGAAACACATTATTATATTATGAACAATGACGGTAACTAAAAAAAGTCGATGACCTGAAATGGATGCATACAATACTGCTTGGGTGATTCATTCAAATGAAAACAAGACTTCCACCAGCAAATAACAGGATGACGTGACTAAGCAAAATAGTAGCACTGAAAATCCTATATTGCATTTTCGCTTTTTCCTGTCAGTGCTAATGGATCAATTTTTAATTCGTGTGAGCTGACGCTTTAACAATGGCTTGGCTATAATGTATTAAGGAACGTGTGTTTTAGCTGACTGTACTCTGCAAAAATGGAAGTAATGTATTAAATATATACCTGTGTCATATGTAATGCCAAACAAAAGCTTGCTTTTTTAAATTAGGTATGTATTGAGCTGTACTGACTAGAATTAACAAGCTGGTCAATTTATGTACATTGAAAATGAAATGCACTCTTTCTGTCCATCTGTAAACAAACAACTATACAGTTATAGTAGTCCGTATTCCTACCGCATAGTATATCTACCTATGCATTAATTATTTGCAACCGTTTCATCAAACTTGTAGTTTTCCCCTCTTGTCTTTCGAATAGTTACATGTTACACGGCTGGACTGAAATGAACAAGGGCTAATATAGTAATGCAAATATCATGTAGCTTGTTAAATTCACGACTTGAGTCTTCTAAATATATTCTTTCAAAGTGCCCCAAAATGTGTCAATCGTGACCATCTACCTACGTTGAAGCAGATATACCTAAGCAGAATTTACACTGTTTGTTTCTATTTCCCTAAAAATGTGAATTGTAAGACATGAAAAATAACTTTTTTCGTATCTTAAAAGGTTTTCATTTTCACTATACTACGCAAGTAAACTTAATGTGGCTATTTATACTCTAAACAAACACTACTTTTTTATTGATTGTTTATTTATGTAGTCGTTACTTAATCGTATTTAGTTCGAGCCTATTGCCAAAAGCTGTTATGAAATAAAAGTTCAATAAAAGAAACTTTCGCTTTTTCACAACAAAACTAGCCATTCATCTTAAATTTTATGCTCGAAATATTTGAAAGAAGAGATGAGCCATCATGGCAGAACTAATTACTGTACTTTCATCAGAATTTTTTGGTCTGAAAGCAAGGTAAACACATGTAAACAAATGTAAAATTACTAAAATGCACTTTGAATACATGAGTTAGAGTTTGCGGTAAACAAAGATTCCTGAATTTATTTCTAGCTTGCGCTATTTTAAGCATTAAATCTTTACCTTACCTCCTTATTTCTTAACAAGGACAAAAGCCATAATAGTGCAGAATGCCACAGGAAGCTCGTTTACATTAGATTATTTTTGTTTTTCTAAGAAAACCAAGCTAGGATCTTTAATGATAGCCTAAACTGAGTTTTGGCTTATTTACATCACGAAAATAACAGGATTTCCATTGTGTTATGATTATCATTTTGCGTAATCTTATACTAGCTTTATTATTATTATTATATTTATATCTAGAAAAAAGGGTTTCCGCATATAGTTTCCTGTAATACTCGCGTTATATAATGCGATTTTTAACGATGAATGTTTTAAAAGTAAATTTTGTGAATCTTTTGTTGTGTAAGAACACCAAAAATGCATTAGATACATTAAAGCCAACCACTGACAGGCAACTTTTACGTGAGTCTGGGTCCTGGGTAGGTAAATATAGTTGATATTACATGTTACACATAAACATGATTGACTGCGTATTTACAAAGACAAAGTTTTAGAACTTTTTATGCAAAATTACGGAGCGTTCACTGAAAATGACTATATAAATGAAATGAAGTTTTCGTTGTAGAAGGGTTCAACAACGTTCATGACAATGACACTATACGGCTGCTTATGCATATTTTAATTTACATCTTGCTTACATAAGCTTTCCGAGTGAATAGCATTGCCAACTTGCCAAGTTGTCTGCCAGTCAGTGCCAGTACTAAACCACTGAGCAAAGCTCTGGGGAATGAAGCATTATTAGCTCGATTTGTGCGTATGCTTGATGGTTGATAAAAACCTACCTGGTTTTACAGTTATTTTACCTACTAATCACAATGCAATGTGTTCCCTTACCTAATAAGATGCTAATGTGTACAAAAGTTGTACAGAGGAGATGATGAGGGATCTTGCTGTGTAGGTTCACATTTCACTGCTATCTTCAACTTTTCAACATAGCAGCCAACAAACTTTTTTCTTCGAGCTACAGGACACGTAGTTACACTGTATTTTAGTGGAGAAAAGGAGTTTTGATATGAGCTAACCTCATGCCTTAAAAATCGTGCTCGCATTGTTTTTTTTTTTGAGGATGGACTGACCCCATTTTCGTTTACCGTCAACGGGTTGGGAATGCTTGCATACCACTGTTGCAACAAAGCAAGTAGTATGTATGATGTCAGCCAGCAGCCATTGTCAGTTTAGATAAATAAATAAGCTGTATCTTGGTAGACTATTATTGACGTGAATTTGCTGTTTGAATGGAGGTACGCAAAAAGTACTGATTGGTATGGTGTAAACCTAGACTGACGTAACATTACATTTATGCATGATCTGTTCCTGTTATATTAAAAAGGTCGTGAATAGCCAATTTTCGTGCACAGTGTAGCAGAAAAGAGAAACTTTTTGACTTATATTCAACCTTGTCTTATACTTCCATGTTTTTCATTTACCCCGAGGTGAAAGCAATATTTGCTGATTTTACTTCCATGCCCATTCATCCAAGGCACATCATGATCTGTACAAGAGAAAGCTAAGTGGTGGTTCAACATCATGATAAAATACTCTTCTGTTTGTATAGAGTGTGTTTCGCACATAAATACCCAAGAGGAATTCGGCTTAATAATGTCCATTTCACCATGTTACCACATGGAGGATGACTGTGAATCAGTAAGCTTTCTCTGCACGTATGTGGAAACTACAAGGTTTCCATTTGGTTACGTCACGCCAGCCGAGTCCTGTTTAAGAATTTAATGGGATATTTGTAGCACAAAAAGGTGTAGAAAAACTAAAAGCTGTACCTGCTACTGTAATAGGCGTTTTTCAGCTTGAAGGCTATCAGAAAATAAAACTGAAGTACTTTTTTTCATCGAAAATACTTCTACAAAGTAAAACAGAAGACCTTGCAAAAATACTATCATGGCCTTGTCTTGTCTAGAATATGAACATAGAGGTGTGATATGTATGTGCAATAGTAGGTAATACACATATTATGTAGCATGTTTTGTTGCTGTTCGTGAAGGCTGTTGTGTTTACCAAAGACGAGAATTATGGTAGCACATTTTCTCGTCAGTTCTGTGGAACAGGGACGGATAATTTTAATGATTGTTTGTTCTGCGGTTCAGCACACTTTTCTCTGCCAGTACCAATGCTATAGGTACTTTCTCTAGCACTGACATCATCATCTTTACAAAGTACTGTTCCTTCGTTCTTTTAAAACCGCGACAGTGGTTTTCAACTCTCAAGGTTCCATGACATGGGCACAACCCATAATTTTTGCCGTTGATGAAAATTTAAGTTTACGATGTGTCTTTAAACATTTTCACTCACGCGATATGTATTATACACTTGAGTTTTAAGGTCATCTGTGGATGTAGGCATGCTCTTGTTTGCTTAATACATATTGACTGGGTCGACAAAAAGAGCTTTAGCTTGCGCTTCAAAATAAATGCGGATGCTTTATTTTATTATATTCTATGATGCATAATAGATTAACTTGTTTTTAGCACAATGTTTTTTTGCAGATGCACCTAAATTTCATTGCGAGTAACTTGTCTTATTTTCCTACTCGATGATTTCCCGTATTTGTCATGTATCTTCAAATTTATGATTTGATCACATGCATAAAGAAAAACTATCCCATTTAATGTCATTTAAAAAATTACGGAATGGGGCTGTACTAAAAGGGTGGTTTGATATTTCACGGGTCCAAGAAAAATTCTGCATTCTGCAGAAATGGCACTGCCAAGATTTCTTTCAAGCTGCTGGTGCTAAACGAAAACTATTCGATTCCATTATGGAATTTCTATATAAAATGTACATTATAGAGAGTGGTTATGTTTGTGATAAAATGATGATACTATGTGTAATAATATATACTCGAATGAAAAAGCATTGTGGATGTGCGTGTCCTCAGAGCCACAGTGCTCTAAAGCTAACCTATACAGAGGTCCGTGTATAATATTTCCCAAAAAGAAACGGAAAATTGGCTTGGGAAAGTATTGAACACGCATATGCCTATGCCACACTCCACTTGAGTCACTTTCAATGTCCAAGTTTATTTACACATGTCTAGTTAGCTGCTGGCAACAGCGTTTGATCACGTCAGATAAGACTAAACATGCCGATAGTGAGGGAAAGTGTTCAGGACTTTGACTCCTTATTTGAAAAAATCTTTACACGCAATATCTTACTGAAGTAAGAAAATACAACTACTTGCTCCTCTGTAAACGACCAGCATTTCAAAAATATGTAATACAATGCATATTTTATTTTGCAATATTCGTTTATTCGTTTTCGGGTAAACTAGAAAAGTTTAGTAATGCATACATACACTTTACGAAAGTATTGTAGTTGTGGCACGAATTTAGTGTAAGGAATCCAGGAAATGCGACCATAAGCAGCGTAATTTTTCGGCAGAACTTACGATTTAGGTGTGCAACGTTAGATTCTGAATTGGCTCGTGTTCAGAAATACTTGTCAATGTTGTTTTTAGAAGTAAGAAAAAGATTCGTAGAATGATTTTTAACGTATTACATATGCATCATGTATGCGTTCTATACAAGCTGGCAACTAAAGTTTAGGCTTGTTTGTGGAGCCTTATACTCCACATTGAATTGCTCCCGTTATTAATGGACTTGTAAATTATGATTGCTCATTTTCTTTCTTCAATGTGGTAGTGAAAATACAATGAGACAGGGCTCCCAAAATGCTGAAAATAGCCATCAATCGAATCACAATGCAGACAATTCACCGCGTGAACGAAAACCAGATGAATCAGAAGCAATAGAATTTCACCCGCTATGAAAGTATGCTGGAATGAATTTGAGTTGATTAAGGCCATATACGCAGTCATTTCTGATTACTGAATTTTTGAGAAACAAAATATGTGAATGGAACGAGTACCAAAAATAAGTCAAATCAATTTATTCATTCACTCCTTTCCTTAACGTGGAAAATTTGTTTGACTTCAATGATGAAAGGGTGAGAATAACTTGAAAATGAGTACCCTATTTCTTAAAGCCAAAAATGAAATGAGAGAAAAATTAGTATTGCATTTCTGAAGAAAGTGTTTTCTTGAGGGGGAAATAAAATGAATGAGAGAGATAGAATGAACGTGCAGGGGGAATGGATTATATCACAACTAGGACCAAGAATCATTCCATACATTAGAGATGCTAAAAAGAGAGGAATAACAATGCTGTCTTCCCTAAAACAGCGTATAACAACTTGGTTGTTTACGGTTAGTAAGTAGAAAGTGAAGTTGTTTGGTGCACTTTATATATGTATGTATTTGGTACTTTGGTTAAGTCACACAGACCAAGTTTATATTCGATCGTATATGCATTAAGCTATGCACAAGATGTGACTTACATTCATGTGTTGTACATATACCAATTTTACTCATCTTATACATCATCTCAAAAAGTTTGTTGGAAGAAAAGTTAGGAGAGATTTCTGGTTTCGTTTACCGATGGTGTTTATACATATATGATTTGTATTCACCAACAACGACACCAAACTTTGTACCATGTATACACATTTTCCATATATACACAACCAACTGCTGCCTTCTTTCCTGGCATTGCTCGTGGTCTACCTTTTTTGTTCAACTCATCGTATTCTTCTGCTCATCTTTATGCCTCTACTTTCTCCCTTCCTCACTCCCTCCTGCCATGCATGTCTGGTTAGTTCCGCACTCTGAATGACTGCATGTGGGTTTAATAGGGACAAGTAAGGATTTGGTTTCACACATTGAAATACTAAAGGTATCAGGAATAGAGCTATGTACCTATGTACATTTGCTTTTCTATACTACGTTATCTGTTTCTCATGCAGTTGCTTACTTCAACATGAAGGAAAAAAGTTTCATGATCACGACGACACGAGACGTCTTCCCCATTTTTATTGTCGCGTTCCCTACATCCTTTGTACGTTTCCATCTTCACCGGTCCTCCTACTACTGTCTTGTCAGTCTTTACTGTGTAGTATGGAAAAATGAACGCGGATGTTGGATGGAGGAGGAAAAGGAGAGAAGAATAATACGGGCTCTTTTTACTAATGGGCTTTGGATGATGAAAATATTATATGTGATGAGGGAGTTGAATACTTTTGAGACTACACGCTTCTGCCTGTGTTTGAATTATAATATGTACTGAAATACGTTGAGCATTCAAGGTATATTCTTGTATGTACTTTTTGCAGTATTGCACGGTATTTTATGCGTAAAGAATGTACTGAGATCCGACCTGTATTATGGTCGTTCTTCTGCTACTTGCAATGCAAAAAAGTAAGTGTTTTAATATGCTTTTTTCTTACACTACCACTTCCCATTCCAGTAACTACCCTTTCATTTTATTGGTTTTCTGTCACTCGAAGTTACAACTGAGGGGAATGCAAATTTCCGTCCTCGGTGAAATTGACTTTAGATGTACTGTGCTTGGGTACATATTTCCAGATGCTCGTAGGGGTAGAACCACTGGTGGAATAACGAAATGCTTCACATCCTGTTTGTAAGCTGTATGGAAAAAGCACAACAAGTCAGAACAGTTCTGACTTACACTTGTTCTGTTCTATCGGTATTTGCTTTCCTCGGATGCCTACATCCCACGCAATTGCATGTTGTTATGAATGTGACGTGCAGTGCAAGCAGTCAGAAAATATGATATACTACCGACTTTTCATTTTCTCTCTCGTTCTGGTTAAATGGTAAGGCGGCCATTCACTGCGATCTTTCTTGCCTTTCGGATAGTGGTGTTGGGAAAAATTTTAGTGCGGAGCACGTAATACGGTAATGTCTGGTTTTCTTCAAGGCTGTTTATAAGTAGCTTGAGCGAGCATGCACTGGAAAGAAAATCAGGCGAAACAGCATTGTGTTTCGTTCAAATCCATTTGCTCCGCATTGTCGACTTGCGTAAGCATAGGCAGTAATGATAGTACGTTTCATTTTTCAATTGAAAATATTTGCTGCTTATGTAGAAGGTAGTGACAATAGCAAATACCAACTAGCAATTAAAGGCACAAGCATTTTTTTTCATGACAGTTATTCAAGCTCGTGATTTACTGGCATTGTTACCTCTGCAGCAAACAAATTAAAAAGCCACTCTTAATTATGCAAATTTACTGACGCATGATCTAAGGCATTTATTGATCAATTTGATTACATTTGTATGTAGTTCCATCCATAGAGAATTTAAATATATGCTGTTTTTAATTTTGTCATGCATGTCGATCTGATAGACTTAGAATTACATACAGAATTGCCAGTAGTAGTAGTAAGTATGTGAAGATTTAACAAAATACTTGCCGTTGTGGCTGCTGTATGTTAGGTGAAGGATAAATGACAACATATTGCCATCTTCATGAATCTTTACAGTAATAATGTTTAAAACGCATTGAAGAAATTATAAATTTAGTTGAAACCCGTGCGATAAAGAGATAAATTCATATCATCAACCGGTACTACAAAAAAGATAATCTGATCTTTGAACCATCATGTGTTATTCATTTCAATAAGTGTAAAATACCTGAGTATCAAGGCAGATGTAAAGGAAACACCAATGTATAATTCTTACAGTGAGCTCTAGTGCTCCTACCTGATAGAAATTATTCTACCTGAAACGAAATTGAAAAAACTAATCTGAGATGTATCTCGTTTCGCTAGGCAAATAAAAATGGCATGAGAGAATGTACCCATAAATAAGAACCCCATAATAAGCCTATTGAGTTATGTGAGCATTAATACCGACTGAATAAAACTGAAAATGAAAGAAGGAAAGAGAAAAAATAAATTATTGACAGCATGGAATGCTTCGAAACGAATGTGCGTGAATAAGAACTTTGAATTGCGAAAAAGCTATTAATGTAAATTGTGAAAGGGTACTTCCAGAAACGAAGCCAATCTCTTAAACGACATCATCTTAAACGAGAGAAAAAGGATTCGCGATTAAATAGAGCAAGACATCCCACTCATCCCAGATCTGCAAAATATCTTTCCTTGTCTTGCATGGCTTCCTACAAGGTAGAAAGACAAGATCGTGTAAAAATATAGCCAACAACATGACGACTAAGTTTTTGTGTGTGAATGATGCATACAGCATTGTAAATTGCAGAGATTCGAGTTTTACTTACAATTCACAGTCGTTATATATTTTTCGAATACTAACATTGTACAATTGTAAGTAAATTTTTTTAAGAGTCTAGGGAAGTGTTATATGCACTGATTTTAGGCAATGACAGTACCTCAACTGAAACGAATATCATTGCATGATTTTGATGTTGTATTGATGTAAATTGAAGTATTGTTAACCCAGATACGCTAGGGATCTTTAAATCGCACGAAATTGACAAATCCATGTTTATTATTTCACTGATGATTATTAAAGGCGAATTTATAAAGCGATACTGCTATTTTTGTTGATTGATGGGCTCAGATTTATAACGAAATTGACTAAAATTTTACATTCAAAAACGTTATTGAAAACATCATAATTAATTGAAAGTAAGTACTATGTATTGCGTCAGTGATTTCACGACTTTCTACTCAGATAAGTGGCTTGGCTATCCAATTTGAATTATCGTCGAATATTTGTACCAGCATATCAGCTATCACCCTTTGAGCCTGGTTTGTATGAGGGTGAGACAAAATCTTGAAAGATTACTTCATGGATGCATGACAAATACAATTATTTGGTTGTCACAATTTTTGTTGTATTCTGAAAGTAATTGGTTACATTACAACTCGAGCATTATCAACTGCGAGAGAAATTGCTAATTCTTGATGTATAGATCTTAAATGACTATTTTGTTTTTTCTGTAACTCTGTAAGTCGTGATTCCATGTAAATCTTGCCTACACACATGTATTATATTCGTCGATGAGGTAATTGAGCTTCTTTAAATTCATGTGGAAGTATACAACATATACATGAACTAAAAAGCAAAAAGTACCCAATTTTATCAGGATTAGCTACCAATAAAATGTCGAATTCATAATAATGACAAAAAAGTAGCTTCAACTTAATTTTCAGATATTTGCTTCAGTTGGCGAGATGAAATATACAATTCTTTGTTTGATTTCTTCGTAGCAAATGTCGATGTGAGTCATGAGTCATGATGTTCTAAGAAAGAACCTTATATCTGTAATCTGTATGAATAATTTCACACAGGCCAAATTGAATTACATTTGTATCAGAAGTGCTTATTTCGGTTTCTTTGTTTCAGCGATAAATCTGTACGAATGTATGGTTGACTGATGTCCTACAGTATGTTATGGCAGCGTCTGTCGTATCCCATTAACCATGATGATAGTATGCTTCTCAACATTAAGTTAAGTAGCCTTGAGGAGATGTCCTTCGTTGAGGTTAAATAAAAAATTAGTCCCTCCTTGTCAAGAAAGGATCACAGACTTTGTTTGAGGCATTATTGTTGCTGTGTAGCTCACTGGCTCACGTATTGTACGAAGCATTAGTGTTCAATAAAAGATGATGAGATGAACAGATGAAAATATACCTGGAGCAAAAAAAATACTTACTACAAAAACTTTTAAGAATATGGGAATGGATTATTCGGCTTATGAAGTTAAAAACGGCCTTCTCTTAATTAAATTCGTCTTTTATCACACTTTTATCAGGCCTACATCCGTGAAAAATTAGCACCTTCAGTTGATGAATTTTTTACTAAAAGCAAACATTGTGGTCCTTCTTGGTTTATAAAATATCTGCTTTGTATTCTGCCAATCACCATTAATGAAACTTCCCTGATTCAATGTACTGAACATGTTTAGCGTTTCGAAAGATCAATGTAATCTTGAAAAATTTTAGGGCATTTATAACTGTGTGGCCTGAAGTAATTTACTTATCTTGGTGAAGATAATCTGGAATAAATGAACACATTAAACGAATTTTTAGTGCTCATACCATATTCTTGTTTTCATTCTTCTATCGATTTTTCCTCTGTGGTTTCTTCTTTTAAAATTTTTAGACTCGTATGGATGAATATTTGTTGGGGGAAAATACATATTTGGCTTCTTCTAACAACCAAGTACTATATTGCCTATCCTTTGCAATAGAGATGTTAATTATTGAACGAGCTAGACTGTAGACTATTGTTTTCTCTCTCATAAAGTATTTATCAAGAGTTGCAAGAAGCCAATTAAAGAGCATACTTTTACAACAACACTTCTTCGAATATATGCCATTCTCACGACTGGAAAAGGAAGGTGGGTGAGGAGAGTGAGGCGTATTATACCGGTGAGCTGTATACCAAAATATTTAATAGTTTTTCATTTCAGTCCGACTCCAGCCTAAAGTAGGTACCAAGGTACTACCGATGGCTTTTTATCGAGTGTGTATAACATGTCATGTGGTTGAATTTTAACCCAACTGGCTCCTTTTAATAACAATTATTGAAAAATGGACGTACAATAGGACAAATGCACAAGTGTACGTACGTAAGTGTAGATTTCCAACCATATAAGCAAAAAAACTTATCATGATTGGAAGTAGATGCAATGGGCTCACAAATTATTGCAGTATTCATGCAGTCATCACAATAAACTTGACTCATTCCTGTGAAGCAAGGTCATGTGGATTTTTACTTTGTTCTGTTTAGTCAAAGTACTTTTATTGCCACCAACGCCACCGTCACATTGTTCTTCTTGGCGAAGTGCAATGCATTATTATTTTTGCACATTATCACAATATTGTGTAGCCTAGCCTAACCCAACCAGTTTTATCATGCCACCACCATTCTCGACGGCAGCTGAAGTACTTGGTCGGTTACTTGTAATCACACTTCCTCAATTTACTTGCAATTACAGTTTGCTAAACTTTTGTTGAAATGTTAAATTGACTCGACGAGTGAATGCGTGATGTTGAAGCTGAAGACAGGCTTTGCTCTGCACTACTTGGAGCTTAAAACTCTCTCGAGTATAAATTCTTTTCTTTGTTTGTGTCAGGCAATAGCAGGTGCAAGTTTATGAGATATGCAAAATGATAAGCACATGACTCCATTATTGCTACTTGTCTGGTAGCTTTATAACGTGGAGTGGAGTTATTTCTACCAGCCATAAGGGTGCAACGCAACGTCTGCGTAGGCATTAACTGTTTAGCTTAGTTTTCCGTTTTATTATAATTTCTACCCAATATGATGTATTTTGTAGATATAGGACGAATAGGGTCTTATAGGCAGCTGAGGAGTAATTTAACTCCGTGAGTCTCTGTTGTTGAGTGTTTTGCTAATTGTCAGCAAATAGTATTTTCGTGGCTAAACAATTACATTGAAACAAACTCGACAAGTCTGTTGCAAAAAAGAAACACTATAATTATGTTTTTGTCTGCAACAAAATGGATTCGCTCTTTGAAATTAATTCCTAATGAAATTGGACTGCATCACGATTTCACAGAAAATTGCGAATTGTTTAAATTTCTAAACCGTTGGTTTTTGTACGTTTTGCACAGGTTTGTTGTGTTACCGAGAACAAATTACACACAGATCATCGAAAACCATGTCATTTAAAGGACCCTGGCCTAAAAACATTTTGAATGTTACACATCTGCTGCTTTTATGTCTAAATTTTTTAGTTCTCTGGCGTACCCTGTTTTCTATTATGAAAATCGCAAAAAACGGTTAAAAATTCTACACTCAGTTTACATAAAATTTTGTATTTTTTAAAACAAACCATAAAGCATCCTTGACTCTGTAACATTTTCATACAGAGCAAACCGACATGTCAGTACTAGTATACGTTCGCGTTTTGTTAAGTCGTTGCGGTTATGATTTTGATAATGAAAACTGCTGTACATAAAACTAACATTTTCAAGCAGGATGTGTAAGCATAGAACACACTTTTTCATTTATGAATGCTCTTGGATAGCCTAGCCCTGTTTATGTAGCTTACAATTCGTTTGTCATTTTTGCTACCATTGAAAATATAATGTAAAAAGACCAGGTATTCTACAAGTAAATACGTGCGTAATCAAATCTAAAAATTACATATTCTGTTATATTTTATATGCAACTTGATAATTCTGCTGACAATGATCTTGCCTTAGTGTGTTCTCTGCAAAAACTTTGTGGCACGTATATTTGTAGAACGTAGATAAATGCTTACGTGGCTGTATGTTGTTATTATTATGATGAGATGCATAAGGTTTTATCAAAATATGTAATACCTATAAAGAATTTATCAAGACGTTCATTCAGAGTTGTCTTGCAACTTGTTACAAAGTGCATGTTATGTCATGTAAGCTCATTGTATTGTATGTGCTAAAGTTGAAAATGCTGCAGCGCGATGGACTATAATAAAGAATCATTAAATAATAAGATAAATCCCTGCCTTCATATACATCAGTCATCATCTCCTCTATCAGTTAAAATGGAAAAAACATTACTCTAAAATGGTATGGGAGGCTTTTTTTATATCAAGATAAACACTACCTCGACCGGAAATGAGGCTGCTGAGACCTTGCTTAAGGGCAAACAAAAAAACAAAGTAATGCAGTGCGAATGTGGCGCATGTATAATAGTGGATATCTTTTCCACATATCAGAGACAAACTCAGCAACCATTTTGCGCTATGCTTTGTGATATAAAATACAGATATACTTACAATTTAGTTTACAACACTGTTGAGCTACCAAAAACTCTAATGATATATTTTGTCTACATTTATAGTTTATCTTATCGAATAACGGATTTCAATTGAGGCTATAATAGTTCTATAATGTACACACAAATGCATCCGTCGTAGTATTTACAACTAATTGATAAGTAAAGAAATGTTTAGCTAAAAATAAACATTTTAGAACGAACTTGACTAAAAAGATTAGGCAGGTACATAGTTCACCTTTCTTTGCCATGAATCATAATAAATCATCATTGTGCAATATGTATAAATCGATAATTCGTAGAGAGATCGCTTAACATCAGATAGCGTAATGAAGGTTAGTATTAAGCTGTGCTGGAAGTTGTGTACTTTGCGATGCATATCAAATATAAAAAATCCACCCACGCACAGAAACAAAATGTTAGCCAACGGAAGCAAATTGTTGGTTGTTATTAGGTTAAGGATAAACCTATTCAGGTCGACCAGTATATTAATTCCTATTTTAATTATACAAAATGTCATTGGACAACGTAAGGGATTTTTAATACTTGTCTGGATCGTAGGTAAATAAATGCCATGTTTGAGATTAACGGTGCAGTTCATATGTGTAACCTTATTTGATGGCAATGGAAGCTTTCGCCGTAACCAAGTAAAGTACAATTA
>JAQIXX010003903.1:0-17916 GCA_034700605.1 Willowsia nigromaculata
CCGGCGAAGCCGGGGCGTCAAATTTTGATCAATTACTCACACTGGCACTTTTTTTTATCAGGTTACCTGATTTATTTCTATCCTTATCCCTATATGTTTGTATGTATGCCGCAAAAAACTCTAAGAGCAGCGTTTCTACATGTACGAATGTTAAGCTAGAAAATATCCTTGAACTTGGTTCGATGCGTATATTGCGCACAAAAACGGAGAGAGATCAGCTTTGACAAGGATTCTCAGCAGTGTCCAACATTATCCAACTTACTTTTTCCTCTTCTCTCCCTCATTTTTGTCGCACCGTGTATATTGCTTATGGATATCCGTATTTTCCCAATATTCTGCAAAGTGAGTGGTCTGTTTAACGAAACTATATCGTTAACTGTGAGGGAAACAGGGGATCAATGAACGAATAGTACTGTTTTTACTTTGGCAAACACGAAATAGGTTCCTTTCAAAGGTTCAAAATTAATATTGGACATCATTATGTAACCTATAGGAAAGAAAAAAAAATCTTCCCGCTGACATATTTGTAGGAGCAGTTACATATATGGCATGTAACTGAATCCTCATAATTGATGAGCTGTTCTCTGTAATTACCCTTCTGGTAGAAATTAACCGCTCAATGAGGAAGTTAAGCAGTACAAGTCCTTATGTAAGCGCAAGGGCATCTTAAATTATGTTTTTGAGTAAGATAGATCAGTGTCGTAGCAAGAACGTTCGATTTCATTAAGCACAGCAAATTATGCGTTTATATTTAAACAGAGTGGACCCCAAGTAAAGGTCTAAATTACTCACTAGTGCAGTATCATCAAAGGAATCGCCCTACGTGATACATTAATTGCTGCTGAGCCAGCAAAAAGATACCAGAAACGTAATTTAGTGAGCTCTTCCCTAAAGCATAAGCATTGTTGTCATTATGTTCGCGTTCCTTGCATTTTCTTAGAAAAATCAAGTTACAAGTACGGTCTTCTTTTTAAAACTTCTCTGTCACCTTTTTCTCAATTTCTTTACATGCCATCATTCTATTTCTTACGTAATTGTATTAGATTGACACTGCTTCTTGACAACTAAGTATACATAGCGTTTTCGTGTGCAATGGACAAATAACATTTCTTTGTTATTCGTCACATTAAATGTTTGCACAAGTGCAAGTCAGACGATAATATAAACTGGCTTAGAAGAAAGACACTAAAATGTTACTCATCAAAAAGGCAGAGTAGGGTTTCACTTGCTCCGACTTCCAACTTCCTGGAAAATCCATTGAGCAGAGAGAATAGAAGGAAAGGAAAAATAATGCTTCTCCATTATTCAAGTGTAAGCCCAGTACTTCTTGAAGAACAGTTCGATGCAAGAAGTTCAAGCAATAACAAGATTGACAATATAACACCGCTTTTGGTTGTCACACATAGGTATACCTACATGGCATAATAAAAGACACGACTTGATTCTATTTTACTTTACTTTTATTTACCTTTCCAAAGCTCATTGCACTTGTCGCCAAGATATTATGTTCCTTTTTGTGCTGATGTGCTCATGTTTTATTGGAGAACAGGAGCACAATTGTATAAACTGGATGGATCTCATAATACGTCTGTCTGTCCTTATGTTCTTAACCGAGAAGGAAGAGGCCATTTCTCCATGCATGCTTACTGAACCTTTCAGCTATTGATAAATTCGGAACAGTTGAGGTTGAGAGTCGTAATAAGTCTAGAACTTAAATCAGAAGAATAGACGAAAATACCTCAAAACTTTTTTGCTTTTGTTAATGCATACCGTTGCTTTGAACATGTCAACGTTTTGTCATGTTTTGATCGTAAATCTCAGACAGCAATAATAGATTTATAGTGAATGAGAAACCAAACAAACAATCCAGAATTATTGCATTAACAGACAAAAGGAATTTTTGTCCTCAGGTTGAATGTATTTAGGAAGCTTTTTCTTTGTTATTTTTTATACTAGTGTTAAATGTGTGGCGTCGATGGCAGTATACCTTAACGGTTTGCAGATAGTTGTCAAGATTATGAACAGTATTTTTTAGTTGGTATTTTTATTTCTAGGATGCTTAATCTGTATCTATATTTGCAAATCGTTGTTGTTGTTTTTTAATTCAAAATATTTAATAATTTTCCCGATCAAGTTTATGCTATTTTGCACGACACGCCAGCGTAGTGTATTACACAGAGAGAATAGCTGTAGCTAGGTTTGTTGAGTTAATATGATTTTGACAGTCTAGTTTAAATTATTGAATTGAAGCGATGGCGTTTCGCCTCTGTCAGTCAGTATTGGAAACAATAATCATAATTAGCAATTAAAAATGGTATAAAAAGTTGTTACAAAACTGGATGTTTAAGCTTTATTCATGTCACGCACTTAAGCCGCTAACCATCTCAGCATAAATAGATAAATGGACAAGTGACATGCATCATGTGAAACCTTATTTAGTCTGATTCTCGTACAAGCCATGATGCGTACAGCGGCGCAGGCAGATTCTCTGATTCCGAAGCTGGTTAGTTAGAAAAGCAACTACCATGTGACAGATTTGATGACTTGCCGCTGTGAGTACTCGAGTATTACATTTACGATTTATGAGTGGACATACATGGCGTACTGTGAAAGTCCGATAAAATTAAAAGTGTGAATAACTACCTAATTTCTTCTAAACAGGTTCAATTACTTTTCTGACTTAACAGCTTTGCATTGGGGACACGCATGTAGGCACTGCTCAAAATTCATGAAAACACCCAAGCACAATTAAGAAAGGGACCATTTATAATAAAATAGATGCAAACAGTTAACTGTTCAAAATCCTTGTGCTTTCCTCTCCTACAAACTTAGGTGGCAATTAGAATGCATTTCAATAGCGAACACAATATTATTAATCTTATCTATAAACCAAGAAAAATACTAATAAATAAATGAATCTCTCAAATTGCCTCTATTATCAGCATCACTTGCGTGATGACCTACTTATTATTTGTTACTTTTAATGGCTTACTGGTCGAAGCAATACTTCAATACTACAATAATATCCAGAGCTTTTTCTCCATGTCTGCAATTCTCAATAAATATTGAGACACAAAATAAACACCGACACAAGTTTATGGGTATTTTGGGATAGTCAAACGCAGATAGTAGAGCTGTAATGTTGTCATGCTTGCGTGTTTTTCATTTGCATAATTTTCAACAATTCGTTATCGTCTTCTTCTTCCTATAAACTCTTCCTTTTCCAAAATCACTCAACCATGTAATAATAATTGACAAGAATTTCTTTGCTTTGCAAAAGCAAAAAGCGTAGCTACAAGTGTAAATGAGTATTAAAACAAGATAGTACGTGTTCGCTTTGATATTTCCTTTAACACGATGTAACTGTTATGCAAAACAGCTCTGCGCACTCAACCATTTTATTGCTGATTAATGAATTCCCTCTTGCTCTGTATGACTCAGCAGCAAATGCGTCGTCTTTTCTACCCGATGATTAGTCTGGAATGAAATGCAAACTAATACAAATACGCTTTAA
This sequence comes from Willowsia nigromaculata, assembly GCA_034700605.1. NCBI lineage: Eukaryota > Metazoa > Arthropoda > Collembola > Entomobryomorpha > Entomobryidae > Willowsia > Willowsia nigromaculata. Next base: position 3,515 of record JAQIXX010003903.1, read on the forward strand.
TTACCTATAAAACATTACGTTTTGTGCTTGTTTAAGGCATAAAAAAATTAATATCTACTCGGAGTCGAAAAATTCTTAACATAAACCTAAACAAACATAATTTGAAGACGCGGATATTAGACTGCAAGCTTTCGTTTAATAATGATGAGTCTAGTCTTCCTTACAAAGCAAGCGAACGATTATTGCTTGGATGACACGAGACTTAATTTTATCTGTCTACGAAATTTAATGGTTACTAAGGTAAGGGTTTCTGAATAGTTCTTAATATATGCTCCTTAAACAAAAATTGCAAATCAAACAAGTGTCATGCAAAAATGCGTCCCTTCCTGTCATTTTTATAGCAAACATATTATTTTAGAATATTTGTAAATACGAAATAAAGTTCTAAGGTCCAGTCAGAGTCATTATTATAAATCACGATTCCATGATGATAGCAAATCACGCAGTAGAAATAATAATGCCCAGCCTTTCAGCTCAATAATGTGGTAACAAAAGACACTCTTTACACGCATACAGTGTGCCGTTTGGTCTGAAGAAACGAACGTTTTTTGATAATCTTCATATACGATAAAAAATCGGTACTCCTATTGATGCAATAAAGAAAGAAACAAAGAGCCACGCCAACATAATTACTTTGTTGTCTGCATGCAACGGTTTAAGAAAATGTACCTAGCATTTGTTTTGTGGCCCAGGATGATAGAGCGCCATTCAGTGGATCATGGTAACAAAGGTTGGACAATTTGAATTGTACGCACGAAAAATGGAGAAATGGACCTAGATCACCTTTTTTTTACAATGATTTGATGATAAAAATTAATATCACGTGAAAAAGGTACACACTTATTAAGCATCGTTATCAGTGTCATTAAAACTTTGACGAAAAAACGCAACACAGGATTTTATTTAAAGTAGCAAAACATTGCTACACGTTTTAAATTTAAGCAAGAGACCCTTTAGAAGTTCGCATTGTATAGGCTTCAATGTTGCCCAACGAGAAGAATTAACCTGATTTTTCTTCAAATGTCCCTACATCAACTGAATATATATGAATTTAATGCCCCCATAACCATAGTACATTTTATTTCTGTGTGCTGCTAATGCATAATGTGCCTCATTCTGAGTTAACGATAAAACTCCATTAGTTTAGGTGAAGATCTGTAACAACTCTGTCTGCTTTGTGACGAAGGGTTAAGTCAGTTGAAAAGGTATGAAACGTCACATTACTCTGTTTTCAACGACATCGATTTCTAGTCAAATGATAATATCCAGTCAGCAGCAGCAATAAAGAAACGTAAGAACTCTGCTTCCTCACAGCGTCACATGTCTATCAGTTAACAAGGCAATCGCTAATAATTTTTGCCAGTGTGAGCAATAATCGTTTTAAAAAATGAGGTGGTAGTTGGTATTTGGTAAAAATGACGCAACATATGTCATCAAACTATACACACTACCATGCTATTCGTCAATGCCAAACGACCAGATAATCTACTATCAAGTGAAACCCAAGACGTCTTCTTCCTTCTTTTTTTTATGTAGTCAGCAATGTAAAAGCAATGACATAAAAACTGAAATCAAGTCGTTTACAACAAGAAGAAAAACAACATTCGGTAAGCAAACTAACAAGTCAAGTCTCAAGTCTGCTGCTTTTTTCAGGTAACATGTTATATTATGATGTAGTTTACGCCAAACTACATCATAATAATATTATATAAGTGCACGCACACACAAAAAAATGCTATTAAACAAGGCCAAACTTTATTGAAAAACAGGTATGCTTTTATCAAAAAGACAAAAAGCAATTGCCCCGACGTCCATCAACTTTCATAACAAATGTGTTATGAATTATAAAAACTCCTATTATGCATATTTCGCTTAAAATTTTCAAATGTTATCTTTTCAAAACTAGTGCAATGAAGCAAAAGCTTAACCGTGTGTGCGCTTCAAAATAATATGTGTACGTTCTCAGTCGGCTTTAGAGAGATAAGGTGAGGACATGATCAAAAAGGTAGCTCGAAACCTAATCAAATTTCAGGTAACACTAAAACCTGAGATGGGGTAAATTGCATTTGCATTTTACAATAAAGCCTTAAGTGCCACGTATATAACTACTACTGCAATATAAGCAGATCTCTCTCAAAACCAACTAATTTTTTACTACCATTTCTCGATCATGATCAGAGCGAAGAAGTAGAATGCAAATACGATCATCGCCACCATTATCATTGTCAGCGATAGAAGCACTAGTTTCTCTCACTGGCTGTGGTGCTCCACGAACTCCTCGAAGCGCAACCAAATACACTCCTTCACTCTTCTCTCATTTTTATTATCATCGGTAGTAGTTCAATTCTGTCATGACAGTCGGTGTCCCTCTTAACTTACACTCTACTCAACAAGGTTCGTGCATCATCAAACCTGAATCACTAAAAAAGAGAGGACACAACAGAAGAACCTAAGACGAGAGCGAAAAACCTCAAGAAAGGAACTATTATAACCATCGAGTCGAGTATAAAATGTGTGATGCCTAGGAATAATCCTACTTCTTCTCATATAATAAAAACTTCTTTTGTAATATGCATCTCCATTCTCCCCACATATATGAAAATTTCCTTCTTTCTCGCATGCATTTTCTAGCATCAGTTTTATTTTCTCAAGCAAGATTCAAGTCATTTCTCTGACGAAAACGTTCTCAGTAGCCGTAGCAGCAGCAAAATAATATTCTTATCATCAGACCAAGAGAAGTTCTCCTGTATAACGTTTTGTTTGTTGGACTAGTAGTAGTCGCAGCAGCAGCAACTTTACCAAGAACTGAACCATCGACAACAAGAACTTTTAAAAAGAACATCCCCAGACGTTATCCATATCTCTTTTCTCTTTGTCTCTCTTGTTTTCATGTCTGTCTCTCTGTGTGTACCTCTTTGATTTTTATTATGGATGCATACACAGTGAGTACTTGTAATTTTCAAGAACATCTGTGTACTTTTACTGTGCATAGATAGAGAGTAAAGAAAAAAGTACATGAACCAAGTGAATACAATAAATAAATGGCGATTATGATAACACAATACAATACCACCACCACCAAGCTAAATATCAAGCATTACCAATATAAATTCCTCTACACAGAAGAATACTAGCAGGCAAACGACATAATAATGGAGAGAAACACATCTTATGATTTTGAAACACATTGGGAGTGTTGTGTAGGGAGAGGGAGGAATATTATATGCTGTTGTTGGTGAGAAACGGCTTACGATGGCTGCTGTGAGGTTTTAGATACTACCTATAGATATCGTGTGCAACATTTTGCTTTAGAGGAGTTTTGTATGCATGCATGTATTTGTATGAGTGTGAGCACTTCTTTTTCCCCTCTTCTTGGTTGAGTTTTTTAAGCCATGTATACGGACACAAAGATGATTTTTCATGAAAAGTTGCATGCAAGTAGAAAACAACTTTTAGTTGAACAGCAGCGCTCATGAAAAGTGGACGTTCGATTATGGCAGTCGCACTGGTTAAGCGCAATTTGTCGTTTCTTTTTTAGTTTCGTTTTGTTTGGACTTTTGTTTCGATGTCATTTAGCAACGCACTAGCTGTTAGCTTTAAGATAATACTAGGAGTAATGTTGCCTGTGGAGGCAAAAAAATAGTATAATTAGCCAAAAATCAAGTGCCAGTATATCATTACTTAAAAACAAATAGATCCGCAGATACTCTAAACTTGCTCGTCCATTAATAGCAGGAGTGTTACATACTTAAGTGCATAATTTTTGCTTTAATCGACTTCAACATAAAAATCTGCTATAGTTAACCAGTGAAAGCCATTCGTTCTTAGACACTTAAATCTGACATAAAAACAAAAAAGCGCTTCAAGAGAATCCAACACCAGCAGCGTCAGGTGTGTCATTATTTCCTTCTCGTAGAACTTTTTTTTTACTTTTTTTGTTCGTTAGTTGTTGTTTCGAGAGTCAAGTTTTTATTTAATTCTCTAACCTGAAAGTGATGAACTGTGTAGCAGTCTTAAAGAAGGACAATAAAAGTTGTTCATGTACCATGGGAAATGGTAGTGACTAACTGTCAAATATATATACGCATGGATAAGGTGATTATGACAATGGAGCCCTACTACTGATGCATTGGTAAATGGTAGAATTTTTTTCTTCTTCCACAACTACCACTTGCTCACATGAGTTCTTGCAAGTCTGCATGTGTGTGACTATGCAGCAAGCTATCTTAGTGAAATCCTCGGTGAGTCTTCTTCATCTGGAAAAACGACTACGGAACTTTTCTATTTGTAATGCACTCAACAATGCGCAGATGTGCCTTTTGATTCACGAGGTAGGAGGTTCCTAGAAGAAAAAAAACTTGAGACGTATGATGATTGTTATCATCTTAAGAGACTGGTAACTTTTGAGCTTCTCATCAAAGGACATAAATCTATGCCTTTTCTTCATGCAAACATTGCATCCTATTTCAACAAATCTTTCTCCTAAGGACCACTGGAGGCCTTGAGTGATCGTCATCGAATCATTGTCAAACAATCTATATTTTTTATTGAGAAGACTTTTTTATGGACGAGGATACCATTTTCTACAGTCAAGCTTACAACCTACTCCTTCAGCAGGGATCTTACTCTAACGACTTTTATGAAACTTAAATAATTGGAACAACTCTGGAAAGAAAACTCTTCTATATTAACACTACATTCCACACACCAATGTGATAAATAGCCATTAGCTAAAACCCATGTATGCACACCTAATTGGATTTTGATACCGGATTTTCTATTATACTACTCTGCACTCAACCTTCAATTCATGAAAGTCAACTACCAATTAATTGTCACAATAACAGGTTGCAAAAATTACGTCTTAAAGTACCTACATACATTGGACGAGCGACATTAGCAAAAGAATCACAATAAGAGGAGGAGAACGTGTAATTGTACTTTTAAGAAGGGTGCTAATTATCGACAAGACGATACCAATGTAACATAATTGGTTCTCTCTTCAAGCATTAAGGAGGAAAAAATTGCAAATGATGAGCATAAGCTTGTGTGTGTTTCCTTTGGACTTATCGCAATCGTCATTGCTGCTATTACTGTATTATTGCTCGATATCAAAAGGTATTTACTTTACCTAGTTTCCTTTGTTTCCCTCCATTCAAAAAAAGAAAATTAAACCTTATACATGCTAAAAAATACTTTGTCATCGTAATCACAGTAATGAGAGCAAAAATCCTCGTAATTTCATCATATCATAAGAAACCGTGATCACGGTTTTGATATAAAAAGTCGAAGAAATAGCTGAGGACGTGCCGATTATTTTTTTATGATGTGGTACAACAAAATACTTCCACCATCATCATCATCATTGCTATCGCCACTACAACAACTGCTACTACCGTTCTTAACTATTTTTATTATTTGAGTACCGTACAGTGTAGTAGCAACAGTAGCAGCAATAGGCGGAATAGGTGCAGTGTGCTACAACAGGTGCACTACTGCCTACCAGAGAGACCAACAGAATCACTAAAAAAGCTGCGAGTTATATTTTTCGACTCCAACTTCAACCCTTTCCCTCATCTTAACATGTTGGTATTTACCCAAGCAACCGGCCTCCTACGACTACCATTTTTACTGCCAACCGCGCAACCATCACTGTTGTTTTGTTAGGCAGCCATGGGAATTTATTCAACCCCACTGCCATCACCATCATCATCAAGACAGATACTGACACTTTACTGTACACAAGGAACAGTGAAAAGCTAAATGTCATCTCTATCAATTCTGTGACTCTTTCATTTTTATAAGAGCAAATTATTGTAATAATTTTATGAAATATGATGGGTTTTTTTCTCAAAAGGTGTGTTAGTGTATGTATATGTACTTTCGCTGAGCATCCCGAGTAGATAAACTAACAAACCCTTTTTTCTACGCAGTGATTAAACTTTTATCTAAATTGCCACTGTTTATGCTTTTCCTATATATACATGAATACATGCATAATATGTAGCAAGAACAGAGAGCTTCCCTGACGACTGACTTTTGAAAAGTCACTTTCATATATTTAATGGATGTACGCAGAGAAATTAATACTGATGTATCGAATTCTGCGTTCATTAGCCACACTTGCCAGCGTGTGTGCACGACATTCTCAGCGCTTTTATTTGTGAAAATGAAATCGTCGACGGCGGTAGTCTTCGTTACCTACTAGTAAAATGTAGTTGTATGTGCGTTTTTGCTAATACTACAAGAAACGCAGATTTGACTGAATTGGTATTATTTTCTACTTCTGGTACTCCACTCTTGGTGATGATAATGACGCCGAACGAAAACAGACCTGAAATGAGAACAGTTACAAGAATTATCCCACCACAGTGTGCAATGACAGAATATTACTACCGTGGTGTAGTAAAATAGTGAGAAAAAAGGACCGCATGATATCACGAGCAAGAACGGATGCGGTAGTATATGACTTGTTTTTATCATCATCACTTTCCTAGAGTTTACTATACTGATTCCGATCGTAATAAAGTTTGTGACTCCGACGCAGTTTGTTTGGAAGGATGTTATGTGATGTGGTCCATTTTTTATTTAATGCACCAATTTGCTAATATCCCAAAACTACGGATGACTAAATGCCAAACATTTTTGATGCTACGTTTCCTATCAAATTAAGCAGCAGAACTGATAAATGCGGTGTGCTGCAGTTGTGAAGAATCTTCGCTGTAGACTTTTCCTTGTACAAACAACTACCACTTTTACGATAGGGTTTAGTGCTACAAAAAAAGTCACAAAAAGTGTGTATTAATAAATGGTTGAAAAACAGCTCGTAATTTATTTTATCTTTCAATAAATTATGACATTAAATTGAGCTAAATCATTCTTAAGGGGAAACCGTTAACTAAGCAGAAACGTGAAAATGGCAATACTGCTGCTGGAGATCGGAAATCATGAAACTAAAAGCAAACCCATCCCACAATACTCAATGAGAGGGTACATCATGAGAAGGAAGTGGAAAAAAGCAAATGTTAACTCATCATCGTTTACAATGATGACATCAATTTTGTTCCTGATCTCAATCTTGAATACTGCACACGAATGTGCTGGACGCGAAATACGTGGCACAACTGGCAACAGTTTGAGCAGTAGTAGGACCTTCTACAACAGCAACAACAATGCAACTTACGACGACGACGATGGTACGCAGACGCACGTTACATGGATTGTTGAGCGAAAGGAGTGTGAACGACTGGAAAATGGTTGTATTTGTTCAAACAAAACGCGAAACATGACCACTGTGACATGTCGCTGTGACAATGATACACAGGTAAGATAATGCTTCTACTGAGTCGGCAACGAAATCCAGTTGTCACAATATTCGCCACATTAATTCAATGATGGTTTGCATTCGTAGCAAAAAAGTTGTATGATTCATCATCACTTAAAAAATATGTGAAAACGATTAATGCGATCATTCTGAAAAATTTAATAAAAATATATAAAGGAAGGTCAATTATGGCGACAAGCCTGAGATCCCTCACACACAAACATCATAAATCAGTCAAAAATGAAATATTGTACTAAGGTCCATTCTGTAAGACATGAATGAAATGAGCTTATATTGGCGTATGTATGCAGACACAAAAAAAGTGCTAGAGAGCGATCACACACTCACGATTTTCCAACGAAGTTGATTTTGACAAAGAGGCAATGAGTAAGACAAGGAAAATATTGTAGCTGGAAAGAATTAAGGCAAGACGACTGACTGTTTGACTGACTACTTTATGAAGCAATTGCTGTTATGCATCCATGTTAAGTACGTCTGCAGTCCAACTTTATACATGTTATTTTTTCAGCCAACGATTGCACCATTTAAAACTTCAAAGAAGGCAGATTGAAAAAAAAACAAGTCAAATTGAAACTGGGAACAAAATAACCATTATTAGTGTATGTATAACTTACATGTATGAACGAAAAGTATGGACCTAAAACTTTGAATATAGGAATCCATAATATGCTTTCTTACATCTTGCCTTGATTTCATTTTTCATTCAGTTTGTTCGCTATTAGTGGATACAGCCACTCTATGTGAATATGCCTATGTGCCTACAATTACATTAAAGTAGAAGAAAGAAAGAGGAATCAGAATGATTACGACGAGGATCATGATGATGCACGCAGAGAAACAGAGAGCCACAAAAATTCTCCACACAACTGAAAGCGACTGCGATGCGGCAAACTTACGAAGTGTTAACTTTAAGCAGATTCAAATAGAGAGTAGCGGATGTGAAGAGTGTGCTTGTTCAATCTAAAATATTTTAAGTCAAGTTTTTTTTTCCAAACCATATTTACTCTTCATTCTTCAACGCTGTTGCTACCATTATTATTGCCAGAGCATTGTACCTATTTACTCTCAATCTCAATGAGTCGATCCCATCGTCATCGTCACAATGTCAATGAAGCTGGAAAGAACACCACTCAATGAAACCTATATATACATATTATATGGCGAATGGGGATCTTTGAGTAAACTATTTGAATAATGATTCAAACAATTTCAGCATCATTATCTGTCTCCACGGTTGCTTCAATCTACGCCAGTGTGAAGTCGAACACAACCATCAAAAGCAGAAAGTATAAACGAACAATTGAAGTCAAACGAAAACCAAACAAAATTCGTTCACTCCTGGTACAACCACCATGCCACTACCACTACCATCATGATCGTGATCGTCATTATTTCAGAGCTCGTGTGTTGATCACTCTAGCTGTTGCTGTAGTAGCAGCAGTGACACAAAACGCAGTATAGATTATCCTTTAAAAACACACACTCTGTAAAAAAATCATCATGGGATAATTCCGTAGGACAAGAGATAACGATGAAATGAGAAAGTTCCACGTGCAAAGTTGATGCAGTATTCAGTTCAGGAACTAGGGGAATCCATCCGAAACTTAGAACAGTGACGACACAAAATTACAATAAATATCATCACCACCATACTAAATGCGTTCCACAACAAAGCAACATCCTCCTCCTCTTCATATGTACATCTTTCATTCATTTGCCTCATTTGAACTAGGGAAATTGCTCTAGCTGTAATCCAGTAGGCACTATGCATGGCTTGTTTTTTTATATATTTATTGGTACTATTACCTTTTGTGTATAATTTTTAAATTAGAGTGCGCCTCTATCTATTATTTCAAGTCTTAAAAGTAGTTGAGAAAATTTAAGATGGTCTTGTTCTCAATTGCATTGATGAGTGATAAGAAAGAATTCATCACCTTAACAGAAAGAAAACACAATGTTTGTCGCCTTGTCAATGATGCATGAGTTATGGGAGTTAAAAAAGGAAATAAATTTTTATCGCTGTGTAATTGAGATTTATCAAACATTTATAACGGGGAGGAGAGGATGTGAATTAACTCGGTTGAAATTAAGAGAGAATTTAGTTACAGTCGAGACATGTCTGCACTTAACTACTTTCATACAAAAATAAAAGAAACAAGTATAGATAAGCGTTTAGTATGCCACAAACGTGCATTATGCTGCTACGAAAGTGTATCGAAATTTTGAAATTGATGCTTAATGGGAGAGAAAGAAAAATACACGCTAATGACATAGAATAATAATACATATTTAGATTGATAACTATTCTTATTTGACACATTTGTGAATATCTAAACTATGATATTATTGATTTAATGGAAATAAAATATTTATGATTGAAGCGTTTCTCATATAAAGGGAGGTTCAACTTAAACGTACTGTATGTTTTTACAAGATTTAAAAATAAGAAGAATGAAGATGTCTAAATTTAGGAGCAGAGATACATAAGCTATTAAGAATAAGCATAGCTGTAATCAGAAAATGCCGAGTCCATGGGGCATATTATTTTTTCCATACATACATATTTAGTCAGCAGCCCATGGACAAGTGAGATCAACTTGAGAGATTTTTTGGAACTTGCAGCAACTCACCAACTGATGGTCAAGTCGAATTCTTTTCCCATCTTTAATTTTTCTAATCACTCAAGTGATCTCACGTTTCACTGCTATCCTATCACTTGTTTGAAAAACGCAAGAGATACAGTTAGTGTTTTACCAGGATAAGTGAACCTCTCAAAATATGAAATAATGAAAATGAGGAGGAAGGGTTAGTTATGGGAATACAATACTCTTCATCTCCTCATCTTATCTCTATAGTCAAACATTCATGGTTTATTTGCTCGTGCTTTTCTTCTTGGCCAGAAAAAGTTGAATGACTTTTGGCTGCTCTTGTAGATGTGGCATGCTCTGTGCACTCCTACTTCATCCAACGTATAGTGAAATCCACAAACAAATGCAACGCAAACTTAACATTTATATTATGTTTTTCAAGTACATTTAATTTCTGCTCAGACTATTTCTGGTAAAATAGAACAAGAGACGTATTCATAAAGAGTATTCAATGAATCAGCAAGAGCAGCATAAAATAGATATCCTTTGTACTTGACCCGTATAAGCACATCATCAGTGATTCAAACTTATCTCCACTTTCTTTAAAAAATCGGCATCTCGGCTTTTCTAAAGATTCATAAATAGCAATTTAGTCAAAGCCACACAGGGAGTAATAAAGTAATAACAGCGCTGTTATCATATCGCCATTTTAAGACATCATTACATCAAAGAATGTAACTACAATATTTATGAGGATGCGCATCAGCGAGCTCAACCAGAAGCAACATCCACAAAATGCAAATAATTTTGCTATCATCATAAATTCTAGAATGATTTCTTCTTTCATGTGGTTTCCGGCTGTTTTTTTTTTAAACTAAAGCGTTATATTACGAGAATCTGTGTTGCAGCAACACCAGCAATAAAACACTGCTGATGTGCTTCAACGCTTTGGTTTGCCTGCCACCATTGGATCCATTTTTTTCTAGGTGGAAATTGGCACCAATACCTTAGTGCGTGCTGGGGGTTTGCTTTGCACTCATTTGAAAGATGACAAACCACACAGGAGAAGAACGCGTTGTTTGAAGTCAATATTTCGAAAATAAAACAGTTTCATGTAACGCAAAGATGGTTGATAAATTTCATAGAAAAAAAATGTGCCAAACCAACCGATTAATGTGGTGGTGTAAAGAAATATGTACGTGAGCAATCAATGAAATAATGCAATAATGTTTTTTTTCCTTTAAATGTTCTAGGTCGCCCATATACAGTCACCTGGACATAAACACGACATTAGACATTCTTCGTCGTTCGTTCAAAAAGAGAAATGGATTTGGAGATTTGAGCAATGCTCAAAAGTCATTCTCCACTCTGACTTCCTCATAACTGTGGACGGCTCACATTTCCAAGTGGAGTTTTTCAACATTTCTTCATTTACTATTCACGACTCTGCGTTTACAACAAAAGGTACGAATGCACAATGAAAATTCAAGTTTATGAAGTACTAAAAACGACTATATTTAACTCCTACTAATGAATGTGTTTACAAATGCAAAAATTGCTTTGAATTAATTTTCTCATACTGAAGAGTTTTTCATGTTGTTAGTTTTTCTATTCTTCACTTGCAATAATCACCTATTGTAGCTTTTCTAACCTAAGTAGTAGGCGTAGGCGCCAACACCAGTGTTAAATATTTTTAACAAAAACCTGTGTATCAACCCGGGAGCAGAAAATTGGCGTTCGTTAAAAGTGTTGTATGTAGTTTCAACTGGATAAAAAATTTTCCCTGTTTTCTGTTAATTTCCCTTAATAATCATTAATGAGTGAACTTTCTAGATAATGTGAAAATGCTACTTCAGTGAACAATGAGCGTTTCCCACGGCTTTAGTGCTTGCTTATAAAATGCTTTTTTTTATTGCCCTCAAAGTCTATGCACAATATATAGTTAATACATATTATTATTTGGTATATAGATTTTATTTTCGTTAAGGGAACACAGCTTTAACGTGTAAAATAGCAGCAATGAAATTACTTTGTGCCGATTTTCTTCTGAAAAGTAAAAAATCTTCAAAAACTGATAATACGCATGCAACGGAAAAATGGAAGGGAACAAGGCAGAAACAGCTTGCACTTTTCCATGAGATTTTTCTGAATACCTGCATACTCTACACAATGTGTGCAATCCCTATTATAATAATTTTCTCGCTGACCATAATTACGGTCCGTTGAAGTTGCAGCATTAATGAAGCACAAAACACTTTGGCAAGTGTGGAGTACAGAACACAATAGAAGTAGAAAAATACATTAGCAACTCGCACAGGTTGAATTTTGAAATCAACACGCACAGAATATGCAAGTACAAGTATGGACTACGAGGTGTGCATGCATCTCATCACTATTAAATAAGGCAGACAAATAAAGTCAACATAACAGCGGTAATAATAATAATAATCCCAGTAGTTCTTCCTTTCATGCGGTTCCTTCCTCTCCTCTAGCAACTAACATATATATTCCCTCCCTTTTGCCATGCCAATGAACTTGATAATGATGCACGCATGAATTTTAATATTATGAAATAATTGATGTTTTTTAATCTGAAACGACGACATAAAGAGTGCAAGTAACAAAGAAAATTACGCTGTCGTGAACAAAGGCTTTTATACCAGTACCTAGGTAGCATCAGCATGCAGTTTCGGAATTCACACACTTGCAATTTTATTGTCTGCAATAATTTGTCTTCATTATACGCATGAAATTTGAAATTAAGTACTGCCGAATAAAAGCTGTAATGATCATTTTAATCAGCACTCTAAAACCCCAGAATGTACAACTTTTTGTTTCAATCTTGTTTTCCAGGTTCTAATATGGGCCATGGGACTCAAAATCAAGTTTCTGTCCACTTCGACCAGTGCAAGATTGACAGACTGCCTACAAAAATGTTTCCATCATTTTTAAACACCATACGGTTCACTAGATGTGCAATTAAATCATTGGAATTTAAATTTATTTACGCACTAAGGATGGGGACAGTCAAGTTTGAAAGCTCGTCAATAGATACAATTGAGTCAGAAGCTTTTCATAGCAACACTATCATCGACACTCTTAATCTGGAGGATTGTACAGTGCGAAATATCTCAAGAAACGGAGTAGCATCAGCTTTTAATAATGTGATGCTGATGGACTCTGCTGTGCAAGTGCTCCAAGAGGATGCATTGAGTGGTACAGTGGCGAATGTCACAATGTACAAGTCCCAGTTTGCAAAAGTGGAAAGTAATGGGTTCATGGTGAAAGACTGGAGTAAAGTGATCCTATACAACAACACATTTGCGTATGTGGCTAGACGTGGGATAGATCTGAGTTATCACACGGAACCATCGTCGGCTGAAATAATTGGCAACAACTGGGGCAAAGTGGAACGTGATTTTATTGCAGCAGGGTCTAGTGAGGATCCTTTCATAAGTGTTAGCTATAATACATTTCAAACACAATGCGACTGTGGGAACACGTTTGTTTCTTACTTGTCAACCAACGGCTCCAAATTGTGGTTTCATCAAGAGCTTCTCAACAACAGTAAATGCCCAGTGAGTAATCAAGTTCTGGAGTGTTTGGTGACCAACGGCCATCTAAACTCAACTGAATCTAATCTATTGCCTTATGATGCATTGAACCTGTTGTGTGACTCAAAAGTGTACATGTGTATGTATGACGTGAGTGAGGTTGGGGTCAGCACAACCGACGAATCTATTCCTGGTAAACCGCAACTTCCTAATCGACTGAAAGTGTTGGCCTACTTCATAGCGGTCATGGGTATCTTTATAATAGTATCTCTGCTGATAACCATGTGCGTATTCTTGTGCCGAAAGAAAATCCCCAGAAAAAAGACCCCTCCCGATAGCCCCCTGCAAAACATGGAGAATGCTCAAGGAAAAAAGACTGGAATGCCGAAATCTTTAAGTGGAGGAGAATATGCTGACATTGTCGTATTTAAACATAACAATGGAACATCTGCGTCCCGACCTAGGTCAATCTTACTCGAGGATGTGGAAATGGAGGATAAGGGAGTTCAAACTATGCCAACTGAGCTGAGCAGTGAAGTTTTGGAGGGACTCAGAGAAAAATTGAAAAGTCAAGATTCATTTTGGGATGCCAAAGAAACGATAGATCATCTTTATGATTTGATCCAAGTGAAGGAGCTCAGTTCTGGCCTATCTAGTCCACCAGACGTCACCATGTGCAATGGTCAGTCCACTACGGCTTCAACTGCTCGTCTTCTCCCTTCAACATCATCCTCTCCAGTGGCGCAAATTACTTCTGCTGGAGTAAGTGTGTCAATCGGAGGATCCGAATCGCAAATAATGCAGCACAGTTCTGCACCACCCAGTGCGGATTCAAGCCCGGTTAGTGACACACCGCCGCCACTACCTACCACCTCACCTCCAACTGGAGTGCCACTTCTTCAACGCTATGCTCAG